>JANHFR010004028.1:57292-70669 GCA_032468015.1 Mimophis mahfalensis
TAAGGGTCCAGATAATCAGTTTCCTCCAGGAACTGAGGAAGCTGCTGTGCCACCACGCTCTCAACAACCTTCGCAACGAAGCGAAGATTGGAGACAGGACGAAAGTTATCTAACACAGCTGGGTCCAATGCCGGCTTCTTGAGGAGGGGCCTCACCACCGCCTCCTTCAAGGCGGCGGGGAAGTGACCCTCCCGCACCTTGAAAAACACCTTTGGAACAACCATGACCTGGATGATTGAGATTCTGCATAGACATTATAGTAACATAATTTTATTTTCACATTTGCATTTTATTCAGCTTCGTTAAAAAATAGGCTTGTAAATATATAAATGAAGCTCTTGCTACATATACTCGTAGTTATCTTATTAGCCAAGACTGTATCATGTATATGTTAACAATAAATTCCAATGGTATATTTAGTTGGCAGCTCATTTCTCTACCAGTTTCCCTCTTAGCTCCTTTTCTCTAACATGATTCTGGAATTCTATGCATAGCTACTCAGAAGAAATCCTACTATGTCAAATGTGACTAACTCCTAAGTGAATAGACAGAGGATTATGGCTTGGCTTTTCTCTAAATCCTATTTTTGTCCGATACATGTTTGGAAGAAAAGTTTTTAAAAGCCTGAGCAGTGTGCCCCAATTTAGTTATCTCTTTAATATCTGAGAACTAATTTTGACATTAATGTTGGAGTCAGTCCTGCCTGATGGAGGGCACCAAATTGAGGAAGAAAGTGCTAGGGGTTGGGTAGAACAGCATTGCAACAGTAGCGTTAATCAAAACTGGTTAGTAGTGGACGTGAACCCACAGTGGTTATTTGTAAAGATAACCTCTTTCTGTGTAGACAGAAAGAGACATGAAATCTATCTTTACTTCAGTGGGCCAGAAATCTCTTTCAGTTGTTTATTCTTGGGAACAGCAATGAAATCCTCAGTCAACTTTCTGACCAAAATATCCTACAACATGGGTTCCCAATCCCTGATCCATGCACTGTCACTGGTCTGCAGCATGCCAGAAACCAGGCCACACAAACAAGCTAAGCCCCATCCATGGGATGCAAGCAGCACATGAAACTACCACACCCTGTCCAGTCTATGGAAAAACCTCACGCCACAGAACTGGTCCCCCAAAAGGTTGGAAGCCATTGTCCTAGAACAGGAGCCTCCAACCTTGACAACTTTACGACTTGTGGACTTCAACTCCCAGAATTCTACAGCCACCAAGGCTTTCAATTCTGGGAGTTGAAGTCCACAAGTCTTAAAGTTGCTACGGTTGAAGAGACCTCTCCTACAGAACCTTCATGCAAACATTAGTTGCAAGTAAGTTTAGTGTAGTATATAACAGTGGGACGCTGGCACAAGGGGCCATAGAGGCCATACAAAGGTATCTTCCCAATCACAGTGATGTCAAAATTACAAAATGTGTCATGATATGCAATGCAACTTTGCATTGCATGTTAAGAACATCAAGAATAAAACTGTGTTTCTATGCACATTTCATTACTTGTCCCCTATCTTTTCCAACAGGCACTTGAATCACCAAGTTAGTGGATTTTTATTATTTATTTCTATACCACACATCTCACCTAAGTGACTTGGAGCTGTTTACAATATTTGTTTGGTTACCTTTTCTCCTTGTTACCATATAAAGAAAAAGAAAGAAAGCTTCTTCTATGTCTGTTTTTTAGAAAGATCATGAAACTGCATGACTAGAATTTGAAAAGAATGGATAGCCCAAATAACTTTTTCAGTGTAAACAAAGGGCACAAGGAAATAGTTTTAGCAGGACTCTTCAATCAAGTGATGCACGAGTAAAAAAGCTTACATCGCAGTCTTGTGGAGGCAGCTGGTAGAGGAGAATTTTGATACGGAGCTGATTGTGAATAGCAGCAGGTACCACAGCTGATGAAAAAGAGCTACTGCTTTGTAATACCTGTAAAAGTAAATAAGATGGAAATGAAACAGCGATATTTCTATGTATTGGGGAAAAAGAGTTTTCTGCACTATCCTTTGTCTTACAGGTCATCTCTAAGCTTGATAAAAGAATCTGAGGTCCTTCCCACATTAAGAGATGAAGGGATAATTAAAACAAACCCACAGAAAGAAGAAAGCTAATTTACTTTCCATTTATTGTAAAGCACATAAACTAGGAAAAAGAGTTTGACAGAGGCTAAACCTATCCTGCATATGAATTTGATCAAGCAGTTAAGACTTGACATGGGAAGTGTCCTCACCAAAAGAACAGAAAAATTGGGCAATTTTTTTTTTAAAAAAGTTTGATTTCTGCATTTTTCTTTACCCTTTTTTCTGAAAATTAAAAATACTGGAAAAAAATTATATCTGAATACATTATATGATAAAATTGTTAAGATGAACAGAAATAAGTTTATACAAACAAAAACACTTTTTGGAAATACAGCAAATTAAGAAATAAGTGAAGACACAAGGGCATAGTGAAGTTTCCTCAGTATAATTTTAGTATGAAAATGATAAATTATCAGATAGAAAATACTGATAATTTCAAATTCAGAAAAGAAGACTGATTAAGCAACATTTCATAATTCTGGAAATTATGAGTAGTCTGTCTCACCTTTTAATTAAGTTTAATAAATCAAATTGTACATGAATCATTTTATAGAGCAATAAAATTGTTTTATATCTAATAAATAGCATAAGTATTACACATATTTCAATTTTCCTCCCCATTAGTGTTTCCTCCCCAAAATGGAAAGGGGATCTTTGTTTTTTCCCCACTCCTTCAAAACTGCCAGTTTTTACATCTTCAGGTGATTTTACATTTTCAAGTTGTAATCATCTACTGATCACAATCCATCTGTTTTCAAATTCTTTTCTTTCCCTAGAATCATGCTTGACAATAACGAAAGGATATGTGTGCAATACTGATATATACATAGATTTGTGTGATGTGGGCTTGGTCCACATCACACAAATCTTGTTCCAGAGGCAGCAGAAGTCAGTAGCCAACCTCGCTACTCCAAGTGATTGTCAAATGAAAATACTTTTCACTAACAGACCTTGAAAAAAATCTCAGCAGGGTTAAACCTTGTGAATAGTTAAATAGGAAATCAAAATAAAATCCCAGAACTATAAACTTGTCTGTGAAATTGAGGGGGAAAAACATCCTGGAGTAAGGCAGTGATAAACCATATTGTTTGAAGAAGACAAAAATGACCTGCATATAGTGATCAAGGAGTCAGACCTGAGGGAAATTTTACTTCATACCAAAAATAATATATCACACAGAGATGTAGACTTGAAAGTGTCTTACTGGCTCTGATGGGGAAAATTCAGTGCTCGGACCTGGATAATCTTCCAGGGCACAGCCAGAATCACTGTCTGAAGATGAAGCAAGTGGTAGAGAAATTACAGTTCTACTACATGGAGACTTCTCTCTCTGGGACCAAATATGGCTTGGCTGTGACATCCGCAGAAAGGAAGTGCTGAAAAAAAATGAGTCTATCAAAAACAATTCTTTCCCTTCCCCTCTACCAGAAACACATTTAAATACTCTACCCCAACATGGCACCTCTCAGATGAGATAGACTTTGGCTACCACTGTTGCAATTACTGACATATACTTAACACAGATTACTAAGATTTTCTACTACATCTGTGAGACAGAGGAGTGACAGAAGCAAATATTAATTGAAGCAAGTGTTTCACAGGTTCATTGCAATTTGGTGGTAGTGGAGGTAAATGAGACTTGTAGTCATGTAGCCCTTTAGACCAAAAGGGTACTTACTGTGGGGGATTTTCCTTTGGCCTTACATATATTAGTTAATCAAATTAAGATTTCTTGTTACAAGAACAAGCGTAGTCATGTTCTACAGACATAAATTATACTGCTAATCACTTTGAATATGACTAATTTCTCATTCACATATGGCTAAGGTGTACAGGTTTCATTCTGCCCTATTGCACGCTTTATACTGAACACCTTATATTCACAAGAAACCCTGTTATAATTTTTAACTTTTGCAAAAAGCCTGCAGAGGTTCTCAGTCATCCAGGTCATGGTTGTCCCAAAGGCGCTTTTTCAGGAGGCACCTGGACTTTGTTCTGATCTAACTTTTGATCTCCATAATGGCAGCCAATATGCTCTTGGAATTTGTCAAGACCTCTACTACTGTACACTAAATGTTCTTAAGTACAATGCTAACTGTAAATGGGAAATGGACATGTCACAAAGTAAAGCACAATCCTTCAGTATAAGTTTTATTCCCAGAATGTTTCTAGGTCCCATAGGTGTTCTTAGAAATTTGTTTTAAAACGGTTGCTATAGCCAAATATTTACTTGAGGTACCCCCTCCTGCTCTAACAAAAGACAGGGAAAAGGTAAGTAGCATCCTATGACGTTAGCTGAAATGGGGAGGAACACTCAGACCAAATTTCTTTATGACACAGCTATTTTGTGAATAGCTATGTCAACTTTTTTGTAAGACTACCCAAATCAAAGGTGCCCATCATCTCCAGAATTTGGGGACCTATGTTTTAAACAACTTCCAGACTTACAAAAAATATTAATACAAAAGTATTAGAAATAAAAATTACTGGTCCCTTTACAGGGCTGAAATTGAAATAACTTGGTATTGCTTCAGATAACTTGGTATTGTTTTCCACACTCTTGGGTCCCACAAAGAGCAAGCCCAAAGTGCCCAGTGAAGTAGCTTTGGTGAACATTCTGATGGTAATTGATACTGATGTTAATTCTAGATTTCTTTCATTCCAAAGGTGCACATTTGTATTCCAACAACTTTTTTAAAGCAAAAAAACCATAATTCTTCCATATAGTACTGGGATACAGTATATCCTAATTTATACCTCTGGAAATTACTTCAATCAAAATATCTAAGTGCAATCTTTCTAATTCCTAACTTTTATTTATGAGTTTGGATTTCTGGAGACAGGAGGTTTAGGTCTAGATCACGATATTTTCATTATCGGCTAAATTGAATTTATCCCCCTTGTATCTGGCTCCATTATACTTACAGAATCCTATCTTCTCACAACCACGTTAGATGGAAGGCCTTTTCAGTACCAGGATCAAGGAGTGGCAGAGTCCCCTCTAAGCAAGAAATAAGGGATATTTCATTGATTACAAGCAATTGTAATTTGAATGGAATAAATTGCTCTTTGAAACCCACTGACCATTTATTTAATACTAACAATTCACAATTATAGAATAGCCTTCTCATTAGTAAGATTCAACCTTGCTCTTGATACTTGTATTTGGGGAAACACATATTATGTGAGAGTTCATTCTTACATATAGAAAGACCTATGGATTTTCCGACGGGCATTAAAGACCCTACTTTTTCAACAGGCTGGTCTGGCCTAATGGGGTTTTAAATTGGTCAAGTGTTGTACTTTTAGACTTCAGCCCAATATTTAATTTGTTTTAACTATATTTTAACTTTTGTACTTTGTTGTTTTAAATGGCTGTAAACCGCCCTGAGTCCGCAAGGAGAAGGGCAGTATAAAAATCAAATAAATAAATAAATAATAATAAACATGTCTTTCCGGGCTTATTGTATATTTTATAAAGATATACTTTGTCCCACTTTTCTCATTTTCCTGCTTCTACAGTCCTTCCAATATTACTTCTAAAATGCATTGAAACCACATTTTTCCTTATCATCAGATCTAGACGCACACATATAAATATTACTTATTCACTCAAACTGCCTTTACTTTTCATTGTGAGTCACATAAAGCTTAGATGAAACAGTGGCAAAGATATGCAAATAAACAAGGAAACAAGGAACCATACCAGACAAATGCTTTTTCTAAGACTAGTAGATGATTTCACATAATCCCTAATTTGTTACAAATTGCCTACAGTGTTTGTTAACTGGAAGAGTATTCATTTTTTCCTCCTTCTTGAGGCCATGACTATTTCATAAATGGTTGACATAATACACATTTAAAGTCATGCCTGTTAATATAAATGTTGGCTCTTGTTCCATTTATGTCTACCACTAGTGTTAAAAACTCCTATCTGGAAAGATTTTGCCAGCCACAAACATAATCAACTAGTGTGATATCCTTGTTGTGATGTGATTGCTGTGTGGGTACATAAATTGACAGCAGTAACTATCAATTATTAATTGATCACCCTGCACTTGGAAGAAAAGCACATTAGTTGAAATAAGTGGACATAATTAGAACAGAACTTTATTGTCACTGTGGTTAATACATTTGGGATACTCCAGCTGAGTACACCTAGTGAAATTTCAATGCTTGCTCCGCAATGAACATTAATATAAAAACATATTTTAAACAGCACAACACTCATTAAAATCATCACTTTCTCCAACTAAGTCTGTTAGGAAAAGATCCAATGGAAGAAGTCCGCTTTGGATTGATTGGTTCTTGAAATTTACTGAGGGGCAAAACATTTTGATGGTGAAAACAAAAGCCCAATTTTTTCATCAGCTAGTGCTAGCAACGTTAACGGTGTCATTTACAACATCTTGTCAAGCTAGCTGAAGAAAACAGTGGCTTTGTGGTTTCAGCAGTGAAGGGCACCACTTCAATTACCAAACTTGTAGGCCACACACTATTATATATGCAAATAAATTTAGAGTTAAGTAGCAACTACTGCCAGTCAAGGAATGAAGAACTGTATGGGTCTTTCTCCACCACATCTTACCCAAGCCTAACTTGGCAGAAAACTGCTATTTTGCTGTCCCCATTTCTGATCCCTATTCTGACTCTACTATATTTGTTCTGAATCACTGCTTAATGATGTTGTCCTGATTATCTCTGTGTAATGCATGAAATACAGAGTGTGACTGACAATTTCACCATCCTCCAAAAACCAACTTTCAGATTACTCTGGGTTCTGTTTGGGAGGCAACAGGACAAGCTTGGTCCTATCTTTCCCCTTTTTACATAAAACCAGAAAGGACCATGGAATTAAAGCACTTGTAGCATCATTGCGTCATTTAGATAAAGCATTCACATTCAAAAGTGAACCATCTGTGGTATCAGTGAAAGTAGCAATGCTTTAGTGGAAATCTCTCAGAAACTATGCTGTAAATGAGTAAATGTCTGTGTGAGAAATGGCCAGAATCAGAATCCAATGGCTCTGCTGATAATATCCCATATTCCATGGCACACATTCCATACTCTATGGCTGCATTGTTATAGTCTTTCCTAACTTGGTACCTTCAGACAGGCTGAACTTCAACTTTAATCAGTCCAATTCAGGAGGGGAACACTTATCAGTTACTTGTTGTAGGTTAAGGTATTATTACTATATAATTAAAATAGTGGATTAAGTGTATAAGTATATAATTAACATCTAAAAATAACCGATGCAATTGAGTCCAGAAATTACCATCTTCCATGTTGCTTGAATTTTAATTTCAGGATTTGGGGAGTCTTAACTATGGATTTGTCAGTTATAACACAACCCCCCTACAAACTATAAAAAGCAGAACATTCATTGGATCTTAAATAACTTGCATAAAGCAAAAGTGGTGGCGTGGTTTTTAGGGGAGCCCTTTTCTAGTCTTGGGACCCTGGCATATGCCCAACTTTGCCACTCCACAATTGAGGACTCACACATCCTGTCTGTGACAATGGCCTTTTAGTCTTGCCCTGGGGTTCATTTCCTTCCTGACTCTCCTGAAAGCATGGTGGAGATTTGCCATTTTAGGTAAACCTTTCAAAATGTCACCCTTTTATTTTTGCCACTTTAGTAAGTTTAAATACAATTATGCTGTTTAATGCTGTTTCTTGTAACTTGTTTTAAAAAATGTTTCAAGGCTTCACAGCTTCAAAAAGCAGAACAGACATTTCATTCAACACACTTGGATTGTTCGTGCTGTGACTAGTTGAATTAATAGGCTTGGCATGTGCCCAGATTAGCAGCAAATCCGCTGCCATTGTGTGCAAACTGTTATACAGTTACTGATACATAAGCTGGCACTTGGGTGTGTGGCAAACCTATCAACACTATCCCAGACTTAATTCAAACTGAGTTGATGTAATGAGTCCAACTTCCTAAAAAAAGTTATGAGTCAACTCCATTTTACAAAAAATGTTTTGCACTCACATAGCCATGTTTACATGGCAAGGATGCAGATACTGTTCAACAGTTCATTTTCAGAGATATGGCAATCTTTTGGTTTTGATGTTACACTCAGTTTTTATCTACTCTGGCTGTGGGACATTGATTTTTCCCTTCACGCCTTCATAAGCCCGCAGTGTTAATCATTCTCAGATGCTAGGGCAAGTGGGTTCACATCCTGGGAAACTTTCCTGGTTAATGGTTATGGAACGAAACAAGCTGATTTTATATCTCCCCTTTTCCAACTCTTGCTTGCTGACTTCCTTCCTCTTGTCCGTTTCCAAAACAAAAGGGGTTTTGATGGCAGTTTGATGGCTCAGTTCAACTTCTGTGTGAGTTGGATACCTTCCCAGAGACCGGCTCTCTCTAGTTAACTTTCCTTCCCCAACACCAAAGTGAGCAGAGAAAAGTGGGGAGAGGTGGCCTCGAATGGGACTGAGGAAGAATGAAGGTGCAACAGCCTATCAGGAACCATCAGTGGTTATAGCTTTAGTGGCAAGGAGGTGATCGATCCCATCGGATGCTGTTTCGGCATGTACTTATAAAAAGCTTTTCTGTTCAACTGGCGGGTAGCCAGAGAGCAAGTACACAAGTTCTACCTGATTCAGAATTTCTGAAATTCACCTCAGAACAAAACTACTAATAGAGAGACATGTCATCAAAGTCAAATACAGCATACATTATTCTAGCTTCAATTACTTATGTTTTAGGTTAGGAGAAAGAATGGACACTTCTGTACACTGCTATTAGCTTGCAAACAGCTGTCCCCAAATTCAACTTTCTCCTCCCCGATTTCTGATTTTCAACACACATTGTTGGATATTATTGGTACCTCACTACAAAATGGCATTACACAATTAAACGTCTTCAGCAGAAAGAAGGCAAGGTAACTGGAAATGGTAAAGATCAGCAACCAGCTATAGAGTTTAATGACCAATTCTTTTCAAGTGCTTCAGAATCGTGCCTCATTTTTGGTACTGTACAGTCTTCTTAACGATAATTAGCAAAGAAAGCTCAGGTTGTTTAGTTTGCATCTGGATCAATAATTAACTCAGCAATTTAACTGGTGAGCAGGAGGAAAAATAACAATAATAGAGGTAATCCTCAAGTTATGAATGTAATGCTTGCATTTGTAACCCAAGGATTTGTTAGAGTGAATCACGTCAAACAAATGTGATCACTCCCTGCTCTTGTCCACGCATTTGCTAATCGAATGCGCTGATTATTAAGTGCACATGAAGTATCTCCAGGTGGAGAAGGCCATGCGGAGGGTGGGGGTGGGGGGGCTAACGATGGAACAGGCGACCTGCTGCCGACCCACCCAAGGCCTCCTCTGATCCACTGAGCTTCCTCATACTCCCTCCCCTGGAGTCCCACAATTGCTTCCCCCCACATCCTGCTATGCCAGGTCATTTACCTTGTGAAGACCTACAAGCTGTCTCCTCTCCAGCCTCTCTGCTGCCGTTTCTTTGCCTGCTTCCATTCTTGGCGCAAAAAGCATTTGCAAGCTGACAAGACTTTGGGGCAGCAAAACTGCACTGCTTCAAGCCTCCCATCGGCTTGCAAACGCTTTTCGTGCCGAGACTGGAAGTTTCTGGGAGCCATGATCTCAAGCTACTGATCTCACGTGATCTTGCACTATGCTACTTTAGGTCCCTGTTCTTAACCAGTGGAGGCCTGTAGCAGATCAGGGGGGAAAGGCTTTGCAAATGGAGAACAGAGGGAAGTCCTCTCCAAAACAGACAAAGGAACTGATGGCTCACTAGATCGTCACAAAGTAAGTGACTCTCCACAGGTCCTCTTCCTGTGGAGACCTAGCTGGGCAGCAGGGGGTGGAGATAGGCAGGGTAAATGTTGCAGTGCCTCTGTAGTTGTTCGTAAGTGTGAAAAACTGCCATGGTGCTTCAACATTCGTAACTTCGGGACTGCACCATAAATAAATGGGGGGGGGGAAATGTCGTAACTTTGAACATCACTAAGTGAACTTTCATAACTTGAGGATTACCTATAGTTGATTTTACCAGATTCCGATACCTTACCTCCCAAATGCAGGGCAAATATAGATAACTAGTATAGATAAGCATTGGAGGAGGAGACTATTTCTCTAGGAAGGTTTCCAAGAACAAAAGGCCACGTGAAAAAATAATTGTGTAACAGCAGAGGGGTGAGCAGGAAAAAAGTGTTTCTTTAGGGCCTGTACAAATTAAGAGGTTGAATTAAGTTCAGCTTTATCAGTGACATCTAACTGGAGCAGACTCACTATCATCTAAAACAGATGAAATAATCATGCAAGTGAAAAAAATCCAGCACCAGAAAACTCCTATTTAGTGAGGATTCAGGAGGACTAGATGAAACTCCACACTATACATATGATCAAAACCCATATTATCACTATTTTAATTGAATTTCATGATAATTAATGTTTATTTGCATATTAGCACAGATAGAATGAAGGCAGTAAAACTTAACTGGGTTCTTGCAAATCCTTGAGAATTTGTACAAATCATAACCTGTGGATTTAAAACCCTAATCATTTGTAATTTATTCAACAAACTGTGGCTAAAACTAATTTAAACTGCATTGAGTGTACTTCCAATTTCACTTAAGCTGGATCTAATCTATTAAATTTTTATCTACAAGCAAAATCTTTAGAGAAAAGAGACTGATCAAAACAAAATGCTAAGGATACCTATTTCAATTAAACTAAAAGACCTACAGTCGAACCTTGGCTCCCGACCGCAATCCGTTCACAGGATTGCGGTTGCAAGCCGAATTGGATGCGACCTGAAGTGGCACTCACCGCGCATACACAAACAATTCTTTGCATGCACAGAAGCGAAAACGGTGCAGAAAGAAAACTTTCCATGCCGTTTTGTTATTGCAAGCTGAGTTCTAAGTCGGGAACCGAGTCAGAACTCAGCTGGCTTTTTCATTCAGAACCCGAATTGGTTGCAAACCGAAGCGTTCACAACCTGAGGTTCCACACTGTACCTGGATGCAAATGACTTAAATCCGTTTTCACATGTCTTTTTTTTTACCTGTCGGTCAGTCAATGTCGGCTGGTGACACCCAGGGGGAGAGCCTTCTCTGTGGGTGCCGCCACTTTATGGAACCAACTTCCTCCCGAGCTGAGGATGGCCCCGGATCTCCGCTCCTTCTGGCGAGAGTTAAAAACTTTTTCCGGATGGCCGGCCTGGGCTGAGGGAAGGTAGGCAGGGGTGGTTGTATTTTAATGGGGTGTTTGTTTTAATCGAACTACTGATTTAATTTAATTTTAATTTTTATATTATGTGTATTTTATTGTTCACTGCCCTGAGTCCTTCGGGAGAAGGGCGGTATAAAAGTTCGATTAAATAAAATAAAATAAAATAAATTTATCATGAATCATAAGATACAACAGTGATAGCCATGGGATACTAAATAAGCAATCAACATAAATCATACTAGGAAACTAAATAAACAATATAAATCATAAAGATACAAACAACAAAGCTATACACATAAGTAGAAAAGGAAATAGGTACTAGGAAGGATGAGAAGAGTAATAGTAATAAAGTCTTAGTAAATAATTGGACAGTGTTGTGGGAATTAGTTGTTTAGCAGAGGGATGGCATGGGGGGAAACTACTTGTGTCTAGTTGTTCTGGTGTGCACTGCCCTATAGCGTTGTGTTTGAGGGCAGAAGTTGAGTGATCGATGGTGGCCACCAGATGGCGGTACCGATCAGTCAAGAGATTACATTTAAAATTTGTCTTAAGGAAAGAAGTAAGAGTTAATAAGTTGGCATAATATGTCTACCCGAAGGACCGTGATCTCCCCCCCCCCCCCATTTTTTCTTTTTTCTTTTGCATAAAACATCTTGCATCATACAGTGTGTCATCCGGGTTACAAATATCAGGCCCTTTGAAAAATCACATCTCCATTACATTTTCATCCATCTTCATTGATTATTCTTAATCTAATGGTTACATATTCATATTTTCATAACATTTTGGTGCATCTTCATTTATTCATTATTCTTAACCTAATAATTATTAAATATATAACAGCTGGTGGGTGTGGGTGTGGGTGTGGGTATACCGGTATGTATATAATTTCTATTGCTTTCTTTCATATCGACTCTCTAACCATTCATAAAATATTTCCCATACTTTGTTAAATTCTGTATCTTCTTTCTCTTTAATGGCCAGGATCAACCTATTCATTTCTGGGCATTCTAATATCTTCTTTATTCCACTCTCTTCAATAGGTATCACTTCACTCTTCCAATTTTGCACAAGGACAATCCTTGCTGCAGTCAATATATGCATGATCAAGTAGGCATCCTCTTTGCTAGATGGTTCAGGTACGATCCCCGATACTACCTGAACTGTACTATACATAATACTACATGAGAAGATACTATAGGTAATACTATATCTCTGGTTTCAACTCAGTATATTGCATTGTCATCTTTCCTAACCAAGTACATATCTTTAGCCAATAGCAGTGATGGCGAACCTATGGCACGTGGGCCCAAAGTGGCACACAGAGCCATGTCGCCCGGCACACGAGCTATCCCTAATCCCCACCCTGCCTGCACAGTTCTCCCAAGCCCAAAAACGCCAAAAAACCCTCAAAATTTTGCTTTTTGGGGGGGAGGGCATTTTGGGGGCTTGGGAGAGCATGAGGACACATGGGGGGGATGGAGGGGATGCTGCCCACTATGCTCCCCCCCCCCCGCGTGTGCGCGCTCCCAAAATGCCAAAAACCTGTGAAATTTTGAGGGTTTTTTCAGCATTTTGGGAGCACCCAATCCTAAACAAGGAAGTGGGCAGTGCGCATGCGCACACCTAAACAGGAAGTGGCACGTGGGTGGCCACGCCCACTCCTCCCCCCCTTTTTGGCACTCAGTGTCAAAAAGGTTCGCCATCACTGCTATAGATAATACTATATCTCTGGTTTCAACCCAATATACTCATTGTCATCTTTTCTAACCAAGTACGTATCGTTAGCCAATATCTTTTTTGCTTCTAAACCCGCCCACCTCACATGGTAGTAGGACCCTGGCGGTTGATTCCACGTCCAACGTTTCCCAGGTTTGTCTTTAACCATCCTTGCTAACCTTGAGGGGGCTGGAGGCCAAAAAGGACTTTGGTCTTGAACTCCTTGGATGGTCATAAATCAAGAGGATTCAAGTGCTTTCGTTTAATGGAAAGATTAAGTGTGTACAACTTCCCCACCTCCCTCCCCCACTCTCCCTCCCTCCTTCCCTCCCTCCCTCCTTCTCTCTCCCTCTCTC
>JANHFR010004029.1:6956-25563 GCA_032468015.1 Mimophis mahfalensis
GGTTATATTTTTTGGGGGGGTTTTTTTGGGGGGGGGTTAAAAGTTTTTTTTTTAAAAATGTACTTGTAAAACTTTTCAATAATAAAAAAAAAAGCAAGAACAACATCTCTAAATCTCTAGTCTAAAAGTAAAAGTTGGTTTGAAGCTTTGATGACAGGTGAAATTTGACTGAAAGAAATGATTTTTACCTTTCCTTTACGTTTTCTCAGGTTAATTATTTAAGAGTAGAGCAAGCAGACCGACTGACTTTGTAGCATTTGATATTCTTGTAAACAATAAGAAAAAGTTAATATAATATTCAGCATAAAACAAAAAAAAAGTTATAGTTTGAAATTATTGTTTGAAAGTTTGAAATCTGTTGTATAAAATTTCCTATGACAATAAATCAGGAACTGAAACATTCATTCTAGGACATTTACAACTGAATAAATACATTTTATTTACAGCACAGAGTTTTGAAAAGATTCTTAACATAAACTATGGATACCTTCACTCCTGCTTAATTTGTGTATATTCCATGGATTTAGGAAAATGAAACTATTTGGATATATTAACTAGCTTTAGCTAGAACTACAGAATAGTACAATTGACCACATAAGGCTAAATGAATAAGTACTTTGCCATAAGAAAAAGTAATAGTACTATTGAATTACAAAACTTTGTCCCAAATGTACCTTTAGATTCACTAAGTACTGAATATATCACAGTGATTCTTTTGCAGAAACATTAACCACAGTATTATATCACATAAGCAATTGGAAATGGATGAATTATAGCTTGAAGAATGTAACCTAATAGTAATGCAGATATAATAATTTAAATACTGCTTTACCATCTTCTTGCTAATTAATCAGCAAGAAAGGTCACAGCAAGCTTGGAAAGGGTCTGCCAGCATCACCCTTAACAGTGTGAGTGCCTTAGCATTGTGGATAAAATACTAGTAATGTCATGTTCCCTATTTTCTATTTTCTGTGATGACACTAAGGAGGATATTCCATAGTTAACACAGGGTGCTTCCCATCCAGGACTAAACTAGTGAGTTGATGGATTTTAAATGGATTGTAATGCTTATAATTGTAGTTCTGTAATATTACAGATTGCCCCTGAATAATGGATGCTAAGACGCTTAAGTGATGGCACAATAATTTTAAAGGTTTGTGCTATATTTAACATGGTCTAGTATTATTCAATACATACAGCAATTTATTCGGGCATTAAATGATTGAAAGACAATTGTCTCTATTGAGTCATTTGTCCACTGAGGATCTACTGCACAAAGTTGTTAATAAGAAGGACAAATCATGACAATTGCATTGGGTTTGGCTATCAGCCTTAATGCCGCCTTTCTGGACTGTTGCATGCCCCCCCTTCAATTGTAGTGAAAACGTAAGTTGAAATTAATTAGGTATGAGATGCAGTAGAGAAATAAACATCAGGCTACTGGAAGATACATTAGCAGCCTTTTAGATAAAAGCATAATCATGGATTGTGCAGCACCATAACTAATAACATTTCCTGCTTCTTATAAAGTAATATGTCTGACAGCTTTATGATTAAATTCTTTCAGTGTGTTACAGGGGGAATTAAAAAAGAATTATTGTGAAGTGAACCAAATAGCTACATTAAACATTTCTACTCATACCCATAATCTTTAATATTTGTAACAACTTTAATTAGCATTACGCTCCTATGTAATACTTTGACACCTTTACTTTCTGGTGGTTACTGCAGATCCTATTTTCTTCCCCTTCCCCTTCTGAAATGTGGAAGGCAATTATTTCAATTTCTGAGCCATATTATTAATTTGTCTTTCTTTCATAATTTATTTCCATCTGTAATTGCATATTTTACTGAAGGCACAAAGATCCATATCAATGTGTGCACTTATACCTTATTCCAGTCACAAGGAGCTACAAAGTACTTGCATAACAAAACTTTGGATACTCCCCATCCAAAATTTCCCACATGAAGGTGAGACTATTATCAGTTCAGTGAGACCAAGATGCAGCTGTATCAGCATGTTCATTGATCAGACCAAGCCTCTTAAGTCCATCCTCTGCCTGTCTTCTATGTATGAGAATAGTTAAACTTATTTGTTTTGCGCTGATGCTCAGAGAGAGAGTATCATTATAGGAAAATTATGATGAGATTAAATCCACAACATTTTCAAATGTTTTCTATTTTTTAATAGTCTCTCTTAAATTAAATAGTGAGGAAACTGTATCTATTCTAGATGTTTCAGTTGCAAAGTTGGAGTTGCCCTTGAAATCCTTTGGAGGATTGCCCCTAACTAATCTCAAGATGTGTAATTAAGTTGTTTACTTTAATTTTCTGCACCGAAATTTGAACAATTCAAAAGGCCACTTGAACCTGATTCAGTTTCTAATACATGCATTTATTCCTTTTCCAGAAAAAATCTTTCTGAACTGCCTCATGTAACTGCAGAGGTAACCAACTTTGTCAAGGTTATTGTTGTTGGACCTTTTACTGTATGTACATGTTATCTATAACAAAAGGAAAAGATGCCTTACTGTGTACAAAATGGTACATTATCCTTGAACAAAGAATCTATGTATTCATCAATTTTAAAAAAGTAACAAACAAACCAAACAAAGCCTGTCCTATGGCAGCTATTAGTGTATCATTTTCTATATTAAATATATCAACCATAGTAGATTAGCTCTGGTTAATAGCAGGAAATATAGTTACAGCTGTACTTCATTGATTTTGTATGCCCTTTAAAGATACTAAGTAATTCCTAATTATTTAAAATGCTCACTTTAGAGATTTTCTGCATTTTATAGGCTAATGTGCATAGCACTATGCTAATTCTCATTTTGTGGAGGGGCATCACACAGAGGTCTAAACGTATCAAGTACATATACTACCCTTGGAGAGATCCTAGGCCTTGATTTTATTTTATTCCTCTTTATTGAAAAGTATTCAGATACAACTAGGTTTTTGCATAATGTATCTTTCCAAGTCCATAAGGCTTGGAAAGATAGAATGAAAGAGATGGTGGATGGACTCAACAAGGTAAGGAGAAAGAGAGTTGGGGGGGGGGGAATGAATTCTGGTGAAATTTCTGAGTGCTATGTCCATCCACCCTCTCTATGAGGTAAAAGTTACATTCTCATATTTCTCATAGAGTAGAAAAGCTATTGTTTTTCTACTCTATGAGAAATAGCTATTGTTTTGTCGAAATTTTCTGGATCCTCAATTATCTTAAATCCTGTAGAGTTGGCAGAATCACAGAGATTTTAAGACTTGTTTGCCTATAGAATGCTATACCATCTGTCTATATAAAATTGTGTGTGTGTGTATTCCACATACACTTTGAAGCAGTTTGACCAATTTCAACAAAACTTGGTACACGGATAACTTACCTTCTGGGAACAAAGATTGTGGGGATCAGATACACCCAGCACCCCTCGGGGGGTCTGTGTGTCCTAAAAATACTGGCTGTGTGTCCTAACTATCAGTAGTCCACAAGGGCTACCCCTCTGACTTGCGATGCTGCACTGGAGAGCAGCATCAGGCCCAACTAAACACATAGAGCTACTAACAGAGTGAGTCCTGACCACAGGATTTTCCTGCATGAGAGACCAGCATCAGGCCTGACTAAACCCGGGTGAAGCCAGGTTATTGCCTACTAGTAATTTTTAATTGCCAGATATAAGATTCATTTTTCATGTTTAATTCTGCATGTTCTACACAAATATTTCTAGAATTGTCCACCATCAAACAAAAAAATAAAAAACCCCTCTTAAAGATATAATTAATCCAGACATCCTAAACAGTTTGATTGCGGCCAGATGGTAGCTGGGAGAACATGTTGTATGGGGGGGATGGGGAGTGCATGTACACACACTTGTAGTTTCTGCTGATGATTAGGAAAATGCAGTAAATGCTTCAAGCACCTGTTATTTGTGCCACAATTAAATTTTTCATTAAAAGGCACAAAGTGAACAAAAGACCTAGTTTATGGTTTCATTACACCTAAGTGGTCCTTAGTGTATTATAGTCCAATATGCTTTTTAATTTCTAACACTTGGTGTTTGCTTTCATAGGTGCTTTTAACTGCTCTGTCAGTTGGCACTACCTCTTATAGTTGATTTTTCTTTTGATTAATTAGACAACTATTATCTTGAAATAGTTCTGTGAAATGAGAAAAAAAACTCCTTCCATATACTGCTAAAAACTTTGTCACTAGATTACTTTATAGGTTATAAATAATATGCAAACAGCTTTTAGGGTAGTGTTAAGACTTTAATGTGGCAGTCATGATTTCAAAGAATCTATTCTGAAAGCTTTAGTTATACCACAAAAACTAAATTATCCAGTAATAGTAAACTGGTACATATAAAGTAGTCAAATGGAACTATTTCATATAATTGCTTTTTAATGCAGCTGTCACAATACTGCTTGTGTGAATTAGGGATACAGCTGCAGTCCCAATTGCAATTAGAAATAAATCTCATTTATCATTTAGTAAGGCTCACATATTTCCACATCTTTAAAACCTGATTACTGCTGGACTACCACACAATAGCAATCTAGAAAATGGCCATGTCATTGAATCTGTATCAACCATTCAGATTCTGATGGTTGAGCAACAATCCTGATAATACTGGGCTTATACTTTTTTTTAATATATTAGCCATGTATTAGTGTATCTTCTCACACCTCTTTTCTGTTCTCCATTTGGTGTTTTTTATAGGTCAGTTTAGTCTCTCCAGTATTCAGTAAGCTTTCCTGGTATACTAGTTTCAGTGAATCTTCTTCACTGTTCTTCAGATATTCTTCCAATACCCTTTTTTTCTGTAACCATCTTATGTAGTTACAACGTTCTGTGCCAATTTATTTTCCTTGATAAGTAAAGTCTGTCAACATCACTGCAAGGATGAAGGGTATTATTATTATTATTATTATTATTATTATTATTATTATTATTATTATTATTATTATTATTATTATTATTATTATCTTTATTCATTAAATATGAAACTGAACATTCAAAAATGCATCACAAATACCATTGACTGGTGCTAATGGTTGATCCAAGTTGCTGCCAGCATCCTAGTATCTTCTTAAAACATATGATGTTCTGAGTAGTGCCATTTTTTGCAGTTCCACTGGTGTTATTGCAGGCAGCTGCAATTTTTGGATGTATTTTATAAAATTCTTGGACATGGTACCGAGTGCCCCCATGACAGTGTTACATGTTTCATCTATAATTGTGTAGATTTGATGGCCAGGTCGCAATATTTCGTGGTTTTTTCCAGTTCTTTTCCTTCAACTCTGGCATTTCCTGGTACAGCGAGATCAATAAATTGTATACCTCAGCCCAGGACAACTGTAATATCTGGTGTGTTGTGTTCCAAATGGTGATCGGTCTGTATCTGAAAGTCCCACAAGATCTTCACCATCTCATTTTTAACAACGTTTTCCCATTTTATCTTCCCATGACTTTTTGGATACAGGTAGAGTGTACTTTTTATACAATGACCAGTGGATTAATTTAGCAACTCAATCATGTCTAACTTTGTAGTCAATGTGTGCAATTTTGCTGCACTCACATATTAAGTGTGAAACAGTTTCAATGCTGTCACTGAAAAGTTGGCAGTTTGGATTGTCAGTAGACTTTTGTATCTTTGCTTTCATGGTATTAATTTGTAGTGCTTGTTCTTGAGCAGAAAGCATTAAACCTTCCATTTCTTTCTTGATGGTTCCTCTCTTAAGCCATGCCCATTATTATTATTATTATTATTATTATTATTATTATTATTATTATTATTATTATTGTTGTTGTTGTTGTTGTTGTTGTTGTTGTTGTTGTCATTGTCTAATGAATTGGCTTGAATTGCTAAGGTGTTAACTGCCTTGATGGTATTTCGTCCACTGAGTTTGGATTTTAAGATCTTCTTTACTCTCTTAATGCATTCATTTCTAATTCCTTTTCTTGATTTCAGTGTGCTTGAAGTTGTCAGCCTGGAGGATGTCCAGGTATTTGCACTGATCATCTTCATCCAAACACTTGATGCTATTTCCATCAATGGCATATTGCTTTCTTTGGTTTTTACATTTTTTCTCCATTTGATGGTGAAAATGGAGTCTGGTTCAAACTCTGTTGCAGTATCTTGGCTGTATAGATGGATAGTGTTGAGCAGTGATTCTAATTCAGATGGTTGCTTTTCCATACAGCTTCATATTGTCCATGTAAAGGAGGAGGGATATCCTGGGACATGATTTTGATGTTTGATAGCCATGGCCTGAGTTATTCAGTATTGATGACAGAGGAATCAGTGCAATGACAAACAGTGGTGATGATAGTGAGTCTCCTTGAAGTATTCCTTTCTTAGCATTAACTTCTCCAGGTCTATCACCATCGACCAGAAGCCTTGTCTTCCACTGAACACGGAGCGTCTGAGCTTTCTATTGACTCCTGTTACCTACTGAAAATGAGTCAGCATAGCAAATCAAAATGCAATATTTTTTTAAGGAAATAAAATGACAAATTTAAACCTAATGTTAGAATGTGTAAAAAAGGTTTTAGATTATTCAGGCAGAGTGTAGTTTTCCATGCTGTTTGAAATGGCGCACCTAATATGACAAAGATTAAATGGACAATCTAAGGAAAATGTTCTCAAAACTGGCTACTTTTATATCTAAGGTAAAAATTAAAAAAAAATGTATTTCATAACTACCAATTACTCATATAATTATGATAAATGTCACATTTTAAAGGCAGAGGGAAAAATCTTTTGGAATAATTATTGAATGCATTTAACTCAGTTTAAGAACAAAATTTTAAAGTACCAAGGAAAAAATATGACTCAAGAAAATAGCCACTTAGATGCTATGTTAGATTCTAGAATTATCATTCAAAAGAGCGATACCATCTCCCAAAACAGATTATAGGAAATCTTTAACCTTTAACTTTTTCCTAGTCTTTTTTGTGGTCCCTCAGTGTAAGAAGAGGTGATAATAACTTTATTGGACTGTTGTGTCCTATACTGTGCACAGCTGCTTGATTAGTATTGCTTTTGACCCAATGCCCACTAAAAATGAAGACAGAATTGAGTTCAAGACTGCATTTCTGAGGTGGAAAAAAAACATTTTCCCAACAAAATAATGGGCTCTAACACATTCTATCAGAGCCACCTGTTTAAAAACCCTATACAATTGATCTACTGAAAATTTTAATTAGCTTTTAAAGACTAGTTTAGTTACATACATTTCAGAAATGCTTTTTCCAAAAGAACATGAGGATCTGTACCTTATATAATTTATATGTAATAACATGAACAGTGTAACTAACTATATGTATATATAGCAATCTGTGACAAGCTGTGAACTGTCCTATCTCTTGAAATTAGTGGACAAATAGTAAGGTTATATCATTATGCCATGATGTCAGGTGCAATTAGATAAATGTTACTTGCCTCATTTGTATGATGACATAATCATGAATGCATCATCATTTGCCCCTCTAAGTCTCCCTGTGGATGCTACACTTGGACATCTTCAAGACCTACAAAGATACTGAATATTTTAACCATATACCAAGATTTTTTTCTAAGCTCAGAAGCTAAATAAAGTAAGTTCTTGGATCTGTGACTACAAAGAAATCCCAGGGCTGTTGGTTAGATTAGGAACTCAAGAAACAAGAATTTCAAGGGAAGGCTGTGGCAAACACGTCTTTACAATTGCCATAAAAACTATATTGATACCTTCATGATACCTCCTAGAATTGTATTTTACCTTTTCATATGTTTTTGAAGGGGTGTTATGAAGCATAAATTACAATACAAAAGGTATTCTGTGATTCAAACCTCCTGGGATCTTCTTTATAAAAAGATTGACCATTCCCTATTCAAAGTGACTTCCTACTCAACTTGACTTGGCAGCCCACCCATAGGTACTGTATATCATCTTTTTTTTTTCTTTCCCATTTTGGTCTGTCTATGGCCAATTCATATGGAGCAGAGCAGCAAGAGAGACAACTTTTTGGGATGGCAATAAGTAAAACATCAAAAATAGCCAAATTAGCCATGCCCAGTGGAAATCATAATACAAATTAAGCAATAAAATGTAATAAACACTGGGAATAAGGCAAAGCAACTGTGGGAATTCCATATGTACTATGGTGCATCCAAATGCTGATGAATCTGCTTTGGGTGGGATTTTGTCTTCCAGGTTTTAATGTAATGAGGTCCTATTCAGCATCAATGATCTACTGCTGCTTCTCGGTCACTGATATTGCAGCCTTGTTTGCATTTCTCTTCTGGTTTGGGTGCAAAGAATTTTCATTCCTCAGTTTTAAAGAAGATTCAATTATAATTGGGAAGCTTAACCTTTTTGCATCTCTTATCTGATTCTACATTATTTCCATGGCATCTATACAAAACAGCACCTATACATTTTGGGTTGCAAGTCCCAGTATTTCCAACATGGTTCCCTTATTTTCAGATAGTTCTTTTTAGAAACTTATACTTCACGAATGAAGTAAAGATCAAGAACATGTGAGCTTATTGTAACCTATTCATTTTTAGATTTATTTGATTTGTGTGGCTTCTCAATTAACAAGATAAATAAAAAAATACAAAAAACTCTGTGTAAGTTACAAATAAATTTTAAAAATTATCATAAAAACAAATAGAACAGCTGAAGATGGAGACAAATTTATTCCTTAAAAACTGATCCAATATAGATACAAGATTATCTGTCACCTTGTTTTATCTTTGTTTTCTTACTAACTAAAGGATAAATGGCCAGGGAGAAAAATATCTTTATGGGAAGCAAGGTTCTGATATTTCTACTAACAATTGTTTCTACTGGGTAGGCCAAATTTATTTAAGATATTACAGCAAATAGAAAGCAGAAAGAGAGGTATAAAACATGGTTCAAATTAACTTTGTTATGGTTCACCAAATAATTTCAACTTAATGATACTCAGATATGTGGAAATAGATGTAAGTTTGGTGAGACATCCTTTGCTTTGCACTATTTTAATTATAAGCAATCATGTTAGCATTTGTCAGTGGATGGTTTATCTTTTTATGAGTTTGAATCTGTTATTAGTTTCAAACACAAACATTTCATTCAAGGTCAATTCTTGTTACTATCCTTAAACCACATCTCATTTATATCTAATTTACTAACCAGAATAATATCAATTATATAGATATTTTTGACGAATATGTACATAATGAAGACAAAAAAGTTTTGACATTCCTTCATGGTGGTAATGCTGATAATGATAACTTGATCTTATTCTTGACTAAAATATTTAAAAAGAAAAAGAAAAATCATGAATAAACATTTGTTTGTTTGTTTCTGTTCAATCAGCTTCAATTTTCAGAAACTTCATAGGCAAGTTCCTGCACTTTTCTTGGCAAAGTTTTTCAGAAGTGGTTTGCCATTGCCTTCATCTTAGGAATGAAAGTATGCGACTGGCCCAAGGTCACCCAGTTGGCTTTATGCCGAAGGCAGGACTTGAACCCAAGGTCTTCCAGTTTCTAACCTGATGCCTGAATCTGTACACTAAACTGACTCCCACAAAAATGCTAGAGACCCTGAAATATATTTTCCTATAATGCATTTTTACATTACTTAGAAACTGAGATTTTTTTAAAATAAGAAAATGATACGGAAATAGCCAATTTACATTAATTAAACTCTATGAAGAGAATGCTCATATTTGTTTCATTTGACCCTTTTTAAGTGCTATTTATTGACTGAACATAAAAGAAAATCTACTCACAATGAATTAATGCCAAAGCCAAATTCACAAGGCCATGTGTGTTCATACAGAAACATGTCCTGTGAAGTAACAGATTCAAGAAATGGCTTTGTCACAGCTGTACTTCTTTTTCTATTTTACTTTATCAACAAAAGAGAATTTATTTCCATATGTCTACAGATGTCCTTCACGTGCCTATATACTCTACCTTTACTCAGAGGCAAAGTACTATATTGGATGCAGAGAGGTTTGCGTAATGCTTTAGCTTTTTTGATTTCAAATATTTATGCTAGATGGCAATTACCCAGCAAAATAAACAGAGCAACAATGTTGTAATGAAACATGCAAATTAAATTAGGAGATACATCCTAACACTTGTAGTTCTAGCCACATGTATGTGTAATTACAAAGATGGAATACACTTTTAAAAGAAGCAAATATTTAGATTTGTTCAAAAGTAGCTGATGAAAAACATTAAATGTGATGTAATAGAAGTATATTGATAATCATAACAACTTACAAAGCAGTCAACATGTTTAAATCATATTAAATAAAATAGGCAAAAACAAAAGCAGCTTTAAGTCCCAGTTCTATGGATTAATGTATCTCACAGGTTTCTGCTATGGATTAGCATATCTCATAGGAATGTGCAAAGTTCAAATGATGAACTGTGAACATTAGTACTAACAAAATCCAAAGATATTCTATCATGGGAAGCTTCTTTTGGACCTGAGACATAGCAAACCCTCTATTTCCCAAGCTGGGTTCAATATATAGCATATCTATGCTGTTTGGTTTGATTTGCCTTTATATTTTCTACCAGAAGGCGGCTATAGAATAGGGCTGAGGAAGCTGTGTTCCTCCATGATTCTGAACTACAGTTTCACCATTTATCATCATTGATTGTAGCACTAAAAATTGTAGCTTACTACTAATTGGAGGGCACAGATTTCTAACCTTCCCAAATCCTTTTCCCCAATTACTCCCCATGGTTCCTCAGGATTCAGCCTGCAGTAATTTTAGTACTACCGAATCTCTAGTCCTGCACTCTAGTGGATATCTGGTTTTATTATTTATTATTAAACTTATTTGCTACCATCACATTTTGAAGCAACTCTTGGTGGCCTATGCTATAAAAATATTAAAATCATCAGAGATAAAATGAAAGTGTGAAGTACAACCATTTGTTTTATTTGTGTATTGTTTTATAGCCCACAACTGGCAGGCACACGTTATATTTTTAACATTTTCATAGTGTTCAATATTTGAATCAAATATTTCAAGCACACCATTCAGTAAGCTTCCTACCCCAAGCTACTGCAGGCCCAGGAACAACAAAACTATCTTTGCCTACCAGTCCAATTGATTAATCAATACCCAAGAATACTTGTCTGGTTATTTGCATTATAAGAAATTGCCATAAAGAAGCATCAGTAAAGCATCAAGCAACCATTGTTCTATTGCTTTTAAAAGCTTATCCCTAGCTGTGATGGTGAAAGGATAGTACGCTGGCAATTTTGAAATCAGATGTTTTCCCCAGTAACTGTAACCATGGTTGCAAGTTGCTGTGGCAGTTAGAGCACAGGAAAAGGAAAAGTATGCTGCAAATAATGCCTATATAGATAGACATTACGAATAGGTTACTGAAAGGTGTATAAAGAAGGGGAAACAAATAGTCCTAGATCAATTAGAATTCTCTGTACCTTCTCACACATATGGGAAGAAATTACTAACACTCACTTCCCCAACCTCAATTCATCAGCTAATCACTAACAGGAAATCTCCAGGCAGCAGCCTAGACCCAGATGGTCCCATGTTGAAAATTAGGAGTCTAGTAGCAGCTTTTCAGACCAGAAACATTATTAAAATGCATAAGCTTTCATGAACTACAGTTCATTCCATCTGATACATGGAGACCTAGTGGTCTCATTGCTCAGTCCACGACCTCTAGTAAGATAGTGTCTCTGACTTACATGGAAAACTCTACTAGATTTTGGGCGTACTTTGGTCTGTGACTGCAAATAAAATTATATATACATATATACTAGATTTGGGGAAATACAAGATTGCTCTTTTTTTTTAAAAGGGAAATAGCAGTTGATCTGAGATGGGGAAAAACAAAGGGTATGATTTATGTTGAAGCAACAGTTTAGAAAGCATTGACATTTTGCATTTTTTTATCTTATTCACCATTAGGGTCATTAGGTGTGAAAATAGCAAGGAAGGGAACTTTTAATTCCCCTTCCTTTATGCATTGCTTTCCTATGGTTAGAAGACTCCCCCATCAGCTTGCTTCCAATAAAAGAATAACAGAATACTACTTCCTTCTTTCTGGCATCAACAGAACAATAACAACAAAATAAAAACCACTAACTGATGCAGGTGTTCTCTATTGAGAAAAGTAACTTCTTTAATAAACTTTCCTTCCCTTTTTAGAGTTTAAGCATCTTCATCTCCTCTCCCCCAGTACAGGGAATGATAAAATTTGGTAATATCTAGTTATAATCAATTACTGACAAGTTGTTTTATTTCCTTTGATTTAAAAGGAAGGTTGTCTCTAAAAATCATTGTCTCTGGATATTCCATAAAGCAGCAGTGTTTCTGTGGTTTCAACTGATCTTGATGCGATAGCAACAGGAGAAGTTATGATGGATTTTATAAGATGCAAGCTTTCTTATCACACTTCAGTTATTCAATATTTACACAAGAAGCCACAGTAAGCAGTTACAGTCATATTTACACAAGAAGCCATGAGTAAGCAGTTACAGTCATAAGACAATGCCAGGGTATCTTTCTGATGATTTAATCTTATCTGAAGAGACTAGAAGAATACTGAATACATGAGGTCTTTGATTATTAGAAATGAAATGCAAATCTACTGCTTCTTTGCTTTTCTTTAAAGAGTAGTGGATGATATGAGCCTTTTTATTATCTGTTACTAGAAAGTAATACATAATACTGAAAGTTATGATTAGGAGTATGAGGTCACATGTTCCTGCTCACCGCACTCATGGAAAGTTAATAGGAGATTGCGGGTCAGGTATTTTTCTTTGCCCAAATGATTTCCCAAGGTGCTAAGGGGAAGGGATAGGAGTAAGGAACACATGGATACTAAATAGGACTTCTGGATAAAAGATAAAGTATAAATCAGTCAATAAATCCATTAAAATATACTGATTTAGCATGCTGGATAGCTATGACATAAAGTTAAATGCATGTATATTAAGGACCTTTGACAATATTTAGATTGAAGAAAGAATATATTAACATGTAGTTCTGTCCACAGTGTCAGCAAAACTGGCTATATTATTGGTAGTATATATGAAGAAGCCTAGGAATAACCCTGAAAGAAATAGGGGGGAAATCTAAGCATTTATTTAATATTTGCTTTTAAGAATCTATCTTGACCCACAGCTACTTACAAGAACTTATGATCAGGAAATATAATAGGAGAGATGGGGGAGAAACTGAGAAAGAACTCACCAAGGCTGTATTCATATCTACCTATTAATAACAGCATAAATCGTTCAGTCTCCTCCTCTACATCCTTAACCTTCAACCCACCTCCTTCCAAGCAATTCAGAAACAGATGGGCTTTGCAGCATACTCTGAAGGTTACAAATAAGAATTTGAAATGAAGGACAAGGGGAAGGAACTATGTGAGCAAATCCCAATAACCAGGAACTTTTGTAGAAAGCTTTCTACCAGAATGGCCATGATTAAGATGAATAGGGCTAAGAATGAGTCAGTTGCTGAGACCTCCAAACTGAATACTTTATAGTGTTTCTTTATTGCCTCTCAAGAATGTAATTTAAGGCAATATACAACACTCATAGACATGTACGTGTGAGATGGGTGACTGTATAAACGTAGTGTTTAAATAAAATGTCTAGAAAGTATATATGTATGTGTGTGTGTGTTTGTGAAGTATAAAAGTAACTCATCATTTGAAAAGTTACTGGTATGCATGGATTTTCTCATATCAGGATAAGGAACAAGAAGGTAACCAATGCTAAACAATATGTCTTTGTTTCTATGTTTTTTAATGTTTTGTGCCTTTCATAAATACTTTTAATATACTAAGGACCTAAGAACATATTAAAAATAAATTATAATACAAATTAAGGTTCAAAATAAATCAGAGACCGACAAAAGCATTTACAGCATGCTGTTGCAAACAGATCCTCTTTTAGCTCTTAAAAGTTTAAATTGCACAAAGATTGTGCACCTTTGCTTATTTTCCTGGAGCTTTAAAAAAAGATGTTCAGATAAAAATGTTGATTATCTCTAGACCAGGTCTTCTGCTTTAAAGGATTAAGATGGCAAACAAAAGTGGCAGCAGTTTCATGATGACTCATTCTGATGAGAAACTCATGAATAATCTTGAAGCTGAAATTATTCTATGCACAGAGCCATCACAAACAAATCAGTTGCAGATTCATCGCCCTGCAGATTTCTTCACTGAAGATAAATTTCCTGATCTAAATTATTTGGCTGGGCAAGTACCCTTTTGGAGAATGGTGGTTATCCAGATATTGTCCAAACATTTTTTTAAAAATATCCCTGTTAAAAATTTCATAAATAGGAAAATGAAAATTCTCCCTTAAAGTTCTTGTAGGAAATATAAAGGGGAAAATTAAGTCAATTTATTTTCCTGTAGCCTCCAATAATCCTGGGGCTATGTGATGCTAACAATATGGTCTGTTAAATCTAATGTTGATTTTTTTTTTAAAGAGACAGATCTGTGATTCCCTCTTAGAAATAATGGCTAATTAATATGCTCAATGCAAAGAATAGCTTTATTTTAAAAGGTAAATCTAACTAGATTTTTTTTTCCTATCACCAGTCAGGTCCTTTAATACGTGACTTATTATAGAAATCTCATGAGTTACTGAGAAGATGTTGTCATCCTCTAATGATCTTTTTATTATTAGGTTAAAAGAAGAAAAAAAATGGAAATGGATATTTATACATATAAAAACCCTTTTAAAATTGGTATTTGGTGTTCATACCCTAATTTGAAGTACAACTTAAAGTACTGGTTTAATGGATTGTTTACTATCAAGAGTCTTTTTTTAATCATTTGAACTGACGTTTTAATGTAAATTTTACTGACAGCATGTGGGAATTGATTCTAAAATTGATTCCAAAAGAAATACCTTACTTTAATAATAATGTATCTAACGATACATTAGAATATAACAGTTTTATGATATTTCAGGCTTATCTTTCCATACTTCACTACCTATAACTTATTCTTCCATTTGTATCATTTCTTATATTCTTTAAAAATCATGTAACAAAATGGGAAGAAAAATAATTCCAACAATAATGCCATTCATTAAACCTTACCTGAAACTCCAGGCAATTCAGTCAACATGATCTAATAATGTACAGACATTATTAGATAATGAGAAATCTTACTGTGCAAGTAAATCCTGCTATATGATGTCACCTATGTCAACTATCTTCCTAAATAACTTTCTGAAACTGGTTGAATTTCCAAACAAATGTAAGAGAAACAAAAATGTTCTCGGGCCAATTTTGGCTGGGAAAATGGCCTGAAAATGGCCCAGAATTGTTAAATATAATTTAAATGGAGTCATTATTGTATTCCATGTTTTTGGTGTGTTTAAAATGGCTGTCTGGATGTCACACCACACTAAGCCCAACCAACAGGCAGGGCAAGTCAGGAACTGCCTGTAAAATGTTGCAAACTCTTTCTCTGCACCTGCAAACCATTGCTCTCAGTGGTTTTGTTATTAGTTTCCCCATGTGCTGGTGATTGTACTGATTGAACACATCATGTGTTATGTCTGCTGAATAAAGCAGACTTCTTGTCTGTATGTCTTCTTGTTTGAAGAACTTTGGTGCCATCTCAGTCTATCATGATCCCATCTCCTCTAAACAATCTTAACAAAAATGACCTGAAAACAGCCTGAAAATGGCTTCTTTGGGGACTGTTTTCAGGCCAATTTTGGCTGGGAAAATGGTGTGAAAATGGCCCTGAAAACAGCCTGAAGAGCAGGCCAAAAAATAGGTGGGAGCGGGGTCAGCCATTGGTGGGATTAGCCCCTGAATCCTACTTGTTCCTTTGAGGTGAGTGGCCAAGAGGCAGGGCTGGGTGTGATGAGTGACATCACCCACCCAGTCACATGACCAACCAGCCACGCTTAACCAGCCAGAGAACCAGTTGTTAAAAAATTTGCAACTCACCACTGGCTGCCACAAAGAAGAGGGAGCAAAGCTATTCTCCAAAGCACCTGAGGGTAGGACAAGTAGTAATACTGGTAGGTGGAAAGTAATCAAGGAGAGAAGCAACCTTGAACTAAGGAGAAATATCCTAATGGTGAGAGCAATCAACCAATGGAATAACTTGCCTGTGGGTGCTTCTTCACTAGAATCTTTCAAAAGAGACTGGACAATTATTTGTCTGAAATAATAGGATCTTCTGCTCAAGCAGGGGGGTTGGATTAGAAGACTTCCCAGGTCCCTTCCAGCTCTTTTATTCTCTGTTCTATATTTTAATATTTGCAGTTTTTATTACCAAGAAAAACTTTACTGTAAACTGTTGGAAAACAGTAAGCAAGGTCATGACTATTAAAAAACTAAAAAAAAAAAACCCAAAAAAACTGTTGCTATCTAGAAATGGAGGGGCTGGCAGTGTGAATTTAAACCATACTGCTAGCTGATACTCAGGTTTGTAAAATCAGCCATTAGAGTAATATAGTTTGCCAAATGGCCTAGAAAAATGGATCCTGAGCCAGCTGTTCCCACTGACTCACCTTATTAAAATAGCTTGCTTGGCTTCCACATTGCTTGACACCTATCATTCTTTTCAAGGTCGTTTTCATCAACCACAGCAGATATAGAACTTGGCTGGGTGCACGAACCTAAATCATGTCTTGTAAGAAGAACATATTTAAAATTACATTAGATAAAAATAGGAAAAGCCATCAAAATGGACATATGCATTCTATCTCAATAGTCTACCTTCTAGTAACATACAGCAATGAACAAAACAGTGGGGCCCTGAACACTGGCAGCAAATATTTCTAGGCGTGTTCTGACTATGAAAATATCCTTCTGCTTCTCCATAATTTCATCAGTTCAAAATAATTCTGCTACTAAAATAATATTTTCTCCTTCTGCAGTACTGTCATCAACATTTTCAAAGCCATTATTCTTTTCTGCTGTCCTTTTCTTTGATGCAGACATAAACAATCCATACCAGTGATGGTTGCAAACTAATGAATTCCTTTGAATGGAGATTCCATTCAAATAAGAGGCAATACATAGCATTTGATTTCTAATTAGCAGCATCAACGAATGACACTTCGGAATCAGAGCTAGCAATGATATAGATGATACAAAAAGAAAAAAGGTTGAAAGAGCCTGGTTTCCTTCAAAACATCTGATTTGTTAGGAGGAAGCAAATATATATCAAAATCTACAAGATAATATTTGTGGGCCTGCTTCAGGTTCAGATAGCTGTATTTTCAATGAATGCCAATATGTAAAGTATTCAATCAATGTTGCTTGAAAAATTCAAAACCATTTCTTCTATCAATATAATTCATGATTCTCTGCTGGTTAACAGCAATCTATAAGCAAACCTTTTAAGCAAACAAACAAGACCAGTCCTAAAAAGCCAAATTACCAAGTTGAAACTGAGGTGTTGGCTCAATTAGAAGCCAGAAGATTCCAGTATAGTTTGATAGATTTATCTAAATGATAATGGCAATCAGGACTATAGAAAATGTATTCATCATCAACAGGCAGTATGGAGTCTCCTCATATGGAGAAGTTAAATTTCTTTTCTATAAATCTTCTGCAACAGAAATGTATATCAGCATGCTTTGTTGTTAAATATAAAATTACTCTGTCCCAATAACAAGTCCAGACTCTATCATGATTTATTGATTCATCTGACTTCATTTTCCTTCCCATCAAATGTCAATTGTTGTAGAAAAATTATTACCCAATCATTCTTTTTAATGTAGGTCTGAATTTGGGAGGATACAAATTTCAACAGGTAGCTAGACAGATGGATTCATCTTGCTCATATTTTGCACAAGTGCTTTGCATGAACACATTCAAAGGGAATCTATCATTTGATGTCAACTGATATGCTTCTTTGGCACAGATTTTAATAGTATTGAACAATAGCCATTCCAGATTAAAGCTACTTCATAAGTGATATCTATCATTATCTCTTCAATTATACCTAATTTTCAAAGACTTTATAGGTTAGCTTTCTCCATTCTGCCTTATATTTTACAACTTTAATTTATGTTTTGTAGTTTTAAACCTTTACCAAGTGTTTATGGCAGCTATCCAACATGTTCTTTGGCAGTCTTGTTTTCTAACACATCATTCATAGCCTAATTGATTTTTCTAAGGAATTTGATGGCATGCCACAAACAAAATAAAACAGCTTTAACATGGTAACGTTAGTTTCTGGTCATATTTGTGACTTGATAAAGTTTAAATGAAGTTTAAAATCTCAGCAACAATATTTATGTACAGTAGACATCTCCAAATTCATGATTCAAAGGAGACTAGTTTTCTTGTATCATTTTTATTGCTCAACTTTTACAACAGTACTTACAGAGAAAACACTTAGCATTTCCTATTTCACACCTGATATTTAAACTAATGCAGTTGTTTTATTAGATCAGTGGTTCTCAACCTTCCTAATGCCGTGACCCCTTTAATACACTTTGTCACGTTGTGGGGACCCTCAACATGTGGGCGGGGCTTGGACACATGTGACTGGATGGGACCTAGAGACATGTGACTGGGTGGGTGGAGCTTGGTGGGCATGTGACTGGGTGGGTGTGGCCAACCCACTGTCAGTCA
>JANHFR010004036.1:66504-78022 GCA_032468015.1 Mimophis mahfalensis
GTAAGTAAGTAAGTAAGTAAGTAAGTAAATAAATAAATAAATAAATAAATAAATAAATAAATAAATAAATAAATAAAGTCTGCTTGCCTGTAAGCTTAGTGATTGATTTGAACAAGATTTTAGTTTCTAAAATCAATGGATTTTTCTATTAGTGCTGGTGACTTATACAGAATTGAGACCCAGTATACTGTGGTGAAAATATTGAATTGAAACTGAGGGTGCTCAAGTTCAAATTCCCATTCACCCATGAAGTTCATCTGAGTGCCTTTGGATAAATCCCTGTCTCTCAACCAAATGCATTCTATAGAGTTGTGGTGAGAATTAAATTGGAGGGCAAAGGCTATATGCGCCATCTTTAACTCCTGGGAGAAGAGGGGCAACAAATAAATATTTCACAAAGTGGTTCCAAAAGTATAGTACTTCAAGCTACTATATAGCTGTGAAAATTGTTTGATTTCTTAATATGGCTTGCAGTTAATCATTGCATACTCATCTCCAGATTGATCAGCTGCAATCCACTGTACATGGAGCTGCTCTTGAAGAGGATTCACAAACTTCTCCTGGTTACAGGTTATAATGGTGAGGGCAGTTATGTGTGCTCCTAGGAAATCCGTGTTGCACATCTGATCTGTGAGCTGCATTAGTTGGCAGTTTGCTTCTGGGTCTCATTTAAGGTGTTGTTTTTAACCTTTAAAACCCTTCTTGGTATGGGACCAGGCTATCTGAGGGACTTACCTCTCCCTGTTCCCCCATCAGATCATGCAAAGAAGGCATGTCATCTACATTCAGTGTCCCAGGAGCTGCACCTTTCCTGCGGTGGCACCAGTCTTATGTCCTTCCCTCTAAAATCAGATTGGCACCATCCTTTTTTAAATTCTGGAAGGCCCTCAAGGCTCGGTTATATGACAAGGCCTGGGGCTTCCATGGAATTGGAGATTTATCTAGATGGCTTCCTTGATGAGGAGATTATATTTTATTTTCACTTCTTTTACAGTTTGTATATTGGCTATCTATTTACTATCTTTTTATTTTTGTTATTGGTATTTTTATATTTTCTGTTTTATCTATTGTGCATCACCCAGAGTCATCTGGACAGATGGGCATATAAGTTTGATTAATAAATAAAATAAATTTCCACATTAGTGTCTTGAAGTGTCTTCTAGTGTCATCCAACCCTCATTAGACAAATATAATGGTTATGGGTTTGGACTGCATTGATGATGGCTCAGAATACTACAAGTTCCTGTGGCCAACTAGCAGGAGATCGTCTAACTATAGATCAAAACAAATTCAGTTTATTTAACACTGTGAGTTAGTAAGGCTGCCTTTCAAATTATCATTTATTATTGGGGATATTGATAAAAAAATATCCATTCAAAATATATGGCAATGCTTTTGCTAGGGTAGGTGTGTATACTGTCAAAAGAGAGAGCAGAATCTTTGTTACCTGTTTATACAAGCAGACTTCTAGGTATGTTCTATATGCAGCTTGTTGTTATTTTGCATAGCAATACTCATTCAATAAATCCGAAGTCACAAAGAGGCTGTGGGAATGGATTCCTACCAACTGTCTGTCTGTTTCACCTACTACAGAGATCACGGCTATGTGGCAGAGATCATCCTGGATTAGACTTTGGCTCTGGGCATTTCTTGTTTAAAATGACCAAGTAGCTCTTAATGGAAAAGGTTAATACTAGAAACTGTATAGAGCTACAGTTGAATGGGTGGAAAATATATGCTCAATGCATCCATAGAATTTTTCCATGTGACTTGATTTAATGCTGCTATCATGATGTTGGAATCAGTTGGGGACCATTCCAACATGTCTATGTATCAGTTTTACTTCCATGCCCCAGTTCCACCAGAAAAAGTGTACTTTCTTCTTGGAACCCTACCACATTTCAATAATAATTGGACCATCTTGAGTTATTTTTCCCATTTCTTGGATATTGGACTGCTTTTACCATGTATTTTAAAGAATAAACCTCCAGGTTTCATGTGCCTTAACTTCACCAAATCATGCCTGCCCTGCACAGAGCAAAGCCCAGAAATTCACTTGTTCATCCAGCAAGGCAAGCTGATTGTGTTTACAATAAGCAAATAGAGTGCTGGTGTTGCCAAGGCTTTTTTGAATTTTCATTTTGTCAGTTCCTGTATATATTCAGATGTAAAGAAAGTGATGATTGATTGGAAGGAAGACAAAAAGAGCATATATCTCAGGCTGTGAAGCTCAGGATGAGACAAAAGGAGATTTAACTAGGTGTTAGATGAAACACTCTGGCAAATATTCAAGCATAGTTATAAAATATTGAGCACAGAAAAAATGCTCAAAAATATCTGTGAGGGGCTCATACTTGCATCTCTCACTTCTGCCTTCCATCATCTTGATGGCCAATTAGAAAGTGTCTTATAAAGGGCCATCTCTCCTGCTTTCCCTTACCTCTTTTTCTTCAAGCCCAAGGGACTAGCAAATGGTTCCTTGAAGAATTACCTATTTCCAACTTCCATACAACTCACTGTCAGCCCGACAAGTGTACTTCAGTAAATCACAAACCTGCAGTGTATAATATTGCCAGCTCTTTCAAATTCTCCATGACAAGTCAGCTGCACTTGATACCTGGATATTATTGAGACTTAGTAACTTCCTGCCCCTTAAGCCCAGGTCTGTGCAAAGAATGAGGTATGTGTTTTGAGAAGAGCTGTTATATTTTTCAGTGAGTGACACCTGGAATTCTCAGGCTGAAGAAATATCAGAAAATTCTTGGCTAAACAGCTTATGCTTTAAAATGGAAGTATGAGTGAAGAACATGGGTGAAATAAACCATAAGATAGGAAAGTTTGCTTTGATTTGCAAGAAAGCAAAATAGCAATAACAACTTACACCCAGACTTATAATTGATAACTTCCAACATGGTATATCACAAGCTAGTATGGCTGAAAAGCAAAGTACTACAAAGTATAGATGACTGCTTTGCATGTTATGATATCCAATTCCAGTTTGAACTGAATGTTGGAAGTGTATATGGCAAGGGTATCAAACATGCATCATCATGGTGTCACATTGTGACTTTTCCCCCCTTCTCTAACCTGGGCATGGGTGTGGCTAGCACATGATGCATCCAGCCCAGAGGCTGCAAGTTTGACACACCTGGTATTTGGGATTGAGGCAGAATATAGACTGTATATATTTTCTCTTTGATTTCAAAGTCAGAGTTGGATATGCCATGATCAGTCCTCTCTTCTCCTCTTTTTTTTGTATGTGCATCCTACTTATATATATTTGATTTTCTTAATCATTGTTTGAGACTCTGGCATAAATCAGTCTTTTATGTCAAAATCCTGTTCTTAAAAGCAGCCAAATACTTGTATCTTAGCAGCAGTTCCTTCTACCATTCTTCCACTTTAGGCAGATGTAAATATATTGCAGAATTTTAAAGCAATGAGATTTAACCTTACAAAGCTACCATATGATGAAATATGAAGTCCAACTATATTTAATATTATGAATTCTTTAAGTTGGTAGATATTTCACTAACAGCTGATTAAAACTGTAGTAACTGAAGCTGAACTATGAATTCTGAGACAAGCCATTAGGAAAATAATATCCATTATATGGGCTGATAACTTTAAAGCTACAGAAAAAAAAAATTCAGTTACATTCTTTCCTGCCCTTTTAATTGTTTAACTCCTAGGCTACAACTAGGGATTACTGTCTGTGGTTTTCCTTTCGGTTTACATTGCATTGCTTTCCCTCTCATCTTGTTTTCTAAAAGCTTGTCCTTTTATATCCTATTTAATTTTCTAACACTGTCTCTTCCAAAGATATAACAAAATGGAAGAAACTCTATGGTTTGTTACAGCAGTTTTCTCCAATTACCATGGACCAGGACAATAGTATATAGAGATGAAAGAGTAGTATTCCATTATACTTGTTTGCTGTCAGGGAAAACTAAGCTACATGACCATATCAAAATACCATAAACTAAATTACATAATCAAATAATAGTAAAGAAAGGCTAATTACAAAGAAGTTGCCCATGGCTTAAAAATGAAGAGTCTCTCTGTTGTTCTTCTGTCATCATTCTGTTAAAGCTGTTCATGGCATAGGGCCTGATTACCTGAAGGACTGCCTTTCTCCTATAACATCTGCCTGGCATATTTGATCCTGCAGGATTGGTACACTCTAGGTTACAATTAAACACTTAAGTACACTTAAACTGTTTCATCTTTTGGTATCCCAGAAGTGTGCATTTTCTGCAACAGCACCTGCTCTCCAGAATGAAGTTCCCCTGAGGTGGCTCCTACTCTTCTGTTGTTTGCAAGAGCTATGCAGACCTCACTCTTCACCCAAGCCTTTAGCAAGGAAGAATGAAATGCCTCACTCATCCTGTAGAAAAATAATAACAGAGTAATAACATAATACCAGTGTTAGAAAAGACCTTGGAGGTCTTCAACTCCAGCAGAAAACCCTATACTATTTCAGACAAATTGTCCAATCTCTTCTTAGAAACCTTCAGTTTCTGTAGGCAAGTCATTCCACTGATTAATTGTTCTAACGGTCAGGAAATTTCTCCTCAGTTCTAGATTGCTTCATCCGTTGCTTCTTGTACTGCCTTCATTGTCAGATGTTTTATCCTTTTTAAATTTTGTATTGATTTTACAGTAAATGCTTTGAGTGTGATTATCCACCCAGAGCTATTCATAGAGATGATAGGCATCATACAAGTTTTACCAAATTATTATTGTTGTTATTTATTGCTAGAGATGTTTGTGATCCCCTCTCCTCCACTATTCAGATTCATTAGGCAGCATCTTGGAAATGCTATGTTCATGAGAGATAAATCTGATTTCAGTCTTTCCTTGGTATTACCTGCAACTGCAACCCTGATCTTCTGAGTATCTCAGACTGTGTGCTAGGTCTGACAGACACACTTAAGACCTCTTCTTTTAGACCATCCCTTGAACGTGACTGTTGTTTCTCCCCTGCTACCAACATCTCTACCATTAAGCCAGTTATGCCACTTACTGGTGAATTTTAATTGTAAAATCAGGATAGTTCCAAATAAAATTCTCCATTCATGATTATTCTTCAAAGCTATTCTTTTTCAGTTTATTACAGTCATAGACCAGAACAAATTAAAACACTTAGTGAATATTCAATTAAAAATTCTAGAATAAAATAATAAATAACAGATAAAAACAGATAAAATCCAGTCTGTCAGTTACAGATGGTCTAATTATACTAAAATGACATTCCATAAACTGTGAGACCCAGTAAAATGTAGTCGGTTTAATACTAAAATGCAAAGGAACAAGCAGTGCAAAGGGTTTGCCAAATTTGTTGTATAAAATAGCTAGGGTGGATTAGACACACATTTCCGATGAATTCCCCAGTGCTTCTGTGGAGAATCTCACCACCTGTGCTGTAGTTATGGACTGTTCATCCTTAAGCAGCCCCTGGAGATAAGCAGTGCGGGAACGGCCAGGATACATAGCAATAATTGGAAGGACATGGGTTTTTTTTTAAATATCTCTGTAAAAGGAACATTGAAGGAGTATGTCATCAATGGTCTCCACCTCTCCTGAGCCACAGGAACAGAGTCTTTCAGTCAGTGGTACTTTTTATACTCACTGGACAGGATGGCCGATGGAAGTCTGTGAGCAAAAATGCTTATCCTTATCCTTATCTTGGAGTTTGTTTGTTTGTTTGTTTGTTTGTTTATTTCATTTATTTCATTTATATACTGCCCTTTTTCAGGGGACTCAGGGCGGTTTCCAGGGCATTACAAGCACATAATACAAAAATTAAAAAAAATTAAATATCGACGCGCCCATACAAACAAATGAATAGTAAAAAACCCAATCCTTCAGTCCAGACCGGCTGACATAAAGAGGAAGGTCTTTAAGTCCTTGCGGAAGGTGCTAAGATCTGGGGTGGTCCATAATTCCACCGGCAAATCATTCCACCAAGTGGGCGCTCCGACTGAGAAGGCCCTACCCCTAGGGGCCACCCGTTGACACTCTGATATTGGCAGCACTCAAAGGAGACCCTCCCGATGGGAACGAACTGGACGATGGGACGATGATGACGGCTGCAGGTGTATCTTTCAAGGAATGTCCAGTCAGAACAGTACTGCTAACGGCTACACACAGGGATGGATTTCTGCCAGTTTGACCCAGTTCAGGTGAACTGGTGGTTCCATTTGGGCTGGTTCGGGTGTACTGGTAATTCCATTTGGGCTGGTTCAGGTGAACTAGTTCTTCTGTTGAAGGGTTGGGCCCTCCTACCTACCCCTGTGCTATTCTGACCTGTATTTTACTTTTGAAGCCCAGCTGATCGGCTCAGCAGCATGGATTGCCGTGCCTTAGCTGTTTTTCATCACAGCAGCTGCAGTAAAAGGTAAGTATTCCAATGCAACACCAATGTTCCAAGGTTGTTAGACCAGTTGAATTGCACCACTGCCTACACAACATATCTTCTAAACTAAAATAAATCAACTGTCTTTAATCCTTGTTTCACAAAGCACTGATGATTGAAAAACCAATGTCAGCGATAAAATATATAGTTGCAATTCTACCCATTTCTGTAACATGGCTACTCAGTATTATATACCCAGTAGTAATTGGCTATACATTATTACATCTTATAACTTCCTTTCCTTTGGATTCTAGATTAAACCATTCTGCCAGACATCTGATGCAAATAGATGTTTTCATACTTTCTTTGGTTACTTTTATCCCAATAGATTTTTATGTATTTTTTGCAGTTCCTCCTCTACTTTCATATAGGCTTGCTTTTTTTCTTAAGCTGAAATTCACTGTTCTCTGCAGATCAGATCACTGCCATTCTTTGTCTTTCTCCTTGACTAGTTTCCTCTAACTCATCTTTATGTACATAATTTAAAATGCTATTCATTTGCTTTTTCACCTAGAGCGTTAATGAGGATACAACATATGATATGACCTAAGGCTGATTCAATCAGCATCCAACTGGTCATTTCCTTCTGGCTAAATGCTTTGCACTTCTTTATTACATTTCATTTATGAACTTCTCCCAGTTTCCAATCAACATGACAATGTTCTGAGGTCCACAGCAATTAGCATTTGTCTTACAGGATAGCTTTTATTATTTCCTCTTTCAAATGGTTTATGCAGATCTAATGCATTATTTAGTCTTACTTTTTTCAATGATTTAATCTGTTCAGGAGCAGGAAAAGCAATCTGCCTCATCTGGCAGGTTATGTCACTAATGAGCCAAAAACTGATGGCTTATTTTAATGTAGAATGATGGTTGTCAAGATTTAAAACCTTCAGAGTGGAAGAACCATGCCTAAAATAGTGTCAAGTTTATTTTTTTTCAGCGTGGACATGTCTAACACTATCCTGCCATTGCTGTTTTACATTAAATTTTGCATTGGTTTAACTAAAAGTTTCAATCATCCATGGAATTAAAGGATGGTAGGTAAGGAAGAGCAGCCATGATACATTTTTATCACCCAAGCCTTGGAAGAGTAAAATGAGCAAATAAAACTCTCTTTCCTGTCACTGGGTTGGGGACCAAATCAATTTCTTAAAATATATACAAATCACTTTTCTGTTTGAACCAAATCCCAGCTTTAAAAACTTGTACCAGTACAAAAGATGTTATGAAAAAAACCAGGCAAAATCCATCCTAATGAAAACAGCTATTGTGACTATCTTAAACTGAGCAAAACTGAGTAAAAGTAGATGCTCTTAGAAATCAAATGGCATATTTATTTATATATTCCTGTATTTTCACTATTGTATAAATACCCTGCCCAAATCATAAGACTGTTGAAGGGAGGGTTGCCACACATCCACTATTAACCCTCCCCCCAAATAATTTAGCATTATTACTATAGAGATCCTGCCCTCCCACTAAAATCTCTGGGCGATAGAACATATAAATATGATGGAAAGATGCCTATGGAACAACATCAACTTTCAGATTAATGCTGAAACATTGCTTTGAAGTCACTTACAAGTTTTCTTTTAATGTGAAAAAGAATTTTGTTTTTCTACTTTATTTTAAAGGTGGTTGATAATTTCTTTTTAATTTTGGTCAAAAGAAGTTTTGAGCTTATGTTATTGTTAAAGGAGGCACAGAATGCTGCTGTGGTGCCATTATGTTTTGTTATGTGTATTTCCAACAATGTGAACCTGAGCATCTATTATTTCAATTTGAAATAAAAGATAGAAACCCAAATGACAACCGGATAATAAAAATGAGATTTTTTCTGCAGAGCGTTATTACAGATGCCTTTAATCTAAACTGGTTATATGAAATTGCAACATCTATAAACACTTGAGAGCAAAATGGCTGCCACATTTTTATTATGTAAATTTTACAGGTAATTGTGTTTCCAGATAGTCATACATTTAAATACCTTCTTAAATGTTGATAACTTTGAATGAAGAGATCAAAACAGTGGAATGAAAACAGGCCTAGTGCCAGTGTAGAATGTATTCATACAACAAGGCTGATCTAAAGATTAATTCTCTTGAGGGAACTTGGTGAATCTAAACTTAAGAAAAGATGACAGGTGGAGAATATGGTGTCACTTTCTCAGGATTTGAAAGGTATCACAAAGAAGAAGGTCAAGGCTTGTCTATTTATAGTTCTAGAACGTAGCACCATGTAATAAAGGATTTAAGGGAAAAGAAAGCATATTCTTAAAAGTTTAAGACACTTTCTGACAGAACTGTTATAAATTAGAATGGAAATTGTGAGTTTTCTTAATAGGATGTATTCAGATGGAAACTAAATAGCCATTGGTCAGGAATGTTTCACATTTAATTCCTACACTAAATGGGTTTTTATTTTATTTTTGGAGATTCTGGTTTTTGTAATGCTTCCAAAATTCTTCCTTTACCATTGTATGAATTTCTAGTACCCTTGACTTAATGTTAAAAAAAATAGTAATTTCAGTGTTAACTATTTTTCCCTAAATATATATATAGAAATTGTTTTATCTGGTGTTTACTAGTTGAGCTGTCTAATTAATCTAGTCCAGTGGAAAATTAATCAAAGGTTATATTTGCTTTCTCAGAAAAAAAAATCTTTTTGTCTCTTTTCATCTTTTATTGATGATTACCAATAATACAGTTGGACATGCTTCTCTCTCAATTTTTTCTATATTGTCACATGTCTAATCATCAATGAGTGACTTTTTTTAAAAAAAATTAAGAACTTTCTGAAAATTTGTCCATTTTGATTAGTTTTCATCTGAGAAAATGTGGTCTTTAACAGCCCACTATTGTCCACCAAATTTACATTTTGTGAAGAAGAATGATTTACTGTACCTCAGTTTGAGCAAAACATTTGCCAAGGCTCCACATAACACTTTCATTGACAAGTTGTTAAAATGTTGTTTGAATTGCACAATAGCAGCATGGATCTACATTTGGCTGAGGCACATTATGAAGAAATAATGATGATTCTGCATTGTATGGAGAGCTCCACTGAGTAGTAGCCCACAGGGTTGTATTGGCCGGTGTTGTTCAACATTTTTATGAATGACCTGGATAATAGCACTGATATGCTTCTTATCAAAGTTGAAGATAACACACAACTGGGACCTACAGACAATACTGACGATGACAGAATGAGATTACTTATCTGTGCACGGTGGAAGTGTAGCCGGGAGGAACAAGATGTCTTTAACATAGAGAAATGTTAATATCAATATTATCCTAGCATTGTTCTCGCAGGTCAAGGGTCCAAAATGTAAAGTACTACATAATATAAGTTAGGGAGGAATGATATAGATACAAAATAGGAAGAGGTTATGCCTTGAAAGCATTACATTAGAGAAGGACTTGGGTTGGTCATTAATATCAACTGAACATGAAACATCAATGTTAAGGAAGTACTGGAATACTTATCAATAGATTTCCAGAAAAAGGGCACAGGGGGAAATTCCTCATGACAAGATTCTCCAAATTATAAGGAAATGTGAAGAATCATTTAGTTGTACATCACTACAATAAATCTAACTTTACCAAAGATTCTTTGTATAGTTTCCATTGTTCAGTGGTGTTTATTTTAGTGTTTGCAGTTTCAGGGGCGAAATTTACATTAAGATTATATTGAAGGGATGTATAATGAGAAAAAATGTTCCAGAAAGTTACCCTATAAGTTTTAGCTGAAAGAACTAGAAAAGTTCAGTTTGGATTGAGGAGACACATCCTAAGTGTTCAGACAGAAATATGAGTGCCACAAGAAAGATGATTAGGAAATATTTTTTACTGACATAAAAACTAAGACCAGAAATACTAGATTGAAGCTATATAGATTTCATTTAAATGTAAAGATATATATACAGTATATATAGCCTCAAAAAGTCTTCCTGTACAGTTCTAGCTAATTCCTTTTAACAGAACACAGATACCACAGTTCAGTAGACAAGCTATTACCCTGTAAAGCCATTTTGTTGATTGTAGTGAAGCATCACTGCTATTTCTCTATTTTGTTTTGAAACTTTGCTTTACTTTTAATTTTTTTTCCATAGCAACTTTGGAGAAGATGCATTGCTCAAAGCAACATCTACTAAAATCTTTTTCTCTTTGAAATAATTTCTAAGGAAAAAACAAATACACCTCTTCCATTAAATTAAATAAAAGTTAATAGGAAACAGCATGGGATTATTTAATTGTCTTGCACAATTCTATGTAGCATCCTTAGAAGTCATGAAGTACAATTTATAATCTTCTGAGACATTTTATTGTTAAATAAGGAGGGATAGATGGGTAAGTGGGTAAAATTAATGAATGGTATGGTGAATTCCAATCTCTGCAACCAGGATATTTTGATTCAAGTTCTTCCCCCAGGAATAAGAGAAAACAAACAATTAAAAAAGAAAATACTTAATTTTCTCTTTTCCAAGACCCACATAACTATTTCTTGTTAACTTCTTTTCTAATGGAGTTGGTAATTTGGTAAATGATATTTAATCAGAATTAGTCTATAGCAAGGGTCAGCAAACTGCGGCTCACGAGCAACAGTTGGCTCTTTGGCCCTTTGATTGTAGGTCTCCTCCCCGGACCTTGCCAGCTGCCAGCTGGCAGTCAGGCTTCCGCGGACATCTCCCCTCCCTCCTCTCCTCACACACACCGTGCCCCCCCCAGCATCCCAAATACCAGCTGTCAGGTGGAGGAGAGTGGAAGTGCGCCGGTGGGCCCACCCCCCAGCTGCTGCACAGGCGCACGCCAGGCATTTAAATCTACAGCTTCTGAAGCCATGAAATGAACACGCTTTTTGCCATCTATTTCTGGTCTTCGGAGCAGCATGGAAGCTTTTCTCCTGCAAATATCCGAAATAGATGGGAACGGCATGTTCGTTTCCACAGCTTCAGAAGTGGAACTCTGCTGATTCAGCAGAGATGAAGAAAAGGGAAGGGTGAGGGAGGTGGCAGCCCCCCTTCTTCCACTTTACCCGTGGACTGTCCGGTGCTCCAGGGGGCTGGCTGGGAGCCTGCCACTGGCCATCCATGGGAAA
>JANHFR010004039.1:19802-35121 GCA_032468015.1 Mimophis mahfalensis
TCTCTCTCTCTCTCTCTCTCTCTCTCTCTCTCTCATCTCTCATCAATATCTATTTATTGCTATTGGAGATCCAGCTACCCCAAATTACACTCAGTGTCCCCATTCAGATTCATAGCAATCTTTTTAGCCTTGTCCTAAATTTCACTGCATTTTGTAAGGTGGTATAAAGGATTTGTTTTCCCAATGGGAAACATATGCTATATGTTGGCAGCAGAAGTGATCAGAGCTATACAGCTCTGGAGGGTATGCTGTACATTATACATTACAGTCAGCAGATGTCAGACTGGCTGTGATGTCTAGTGCTGAATTCTCTAAGGCTGAGACAATTCTGCAGTGCCAATCCCCCCAAAACAGCTAGTATCACATGTGCAGTAAGGTGACAAATGGAACAAACTAGCCAATGCATAGAATATTCCTGTAGTCATAGTTCTGCAGACATTCTAGCAGACAGCCATAATAATAATATTGAGTTGCCCAATACATATGTCAACTGTCTATGTATGAGTCAAAAAGAAAAAGAAAGGAAATAAATTGAGCTTTGACTATCCATACCATAATCAGGACATAATACAACTTAGAAAGGCTTGGGGAATTTTATCTTTTCGATCAACTGACCTGATCCACATTGCCTGGGCTTCTCTGGACATTAGAATTAGTTGTAGATCAACTATTACACTTCCTAAATGTTTCAGTTCAGTTCTTGGCCCCAAATGCATGTGGAAATGCATTTTTTAAAAATTTAATTTATATGCCGCCCTTCTCTGGAGACTCGGGGTGGCTTACAACCTAATGGAAACTAATGCATAGCAATTTTGAGAGAAAATACGTACTGACATGCTATTTTTGTATACATTTAGAACATTTGTCTCTGAAACCCTAATTACTCTAATTAAAACTCTAATTTTGTCTTGCTCAAAAAAAAATATGAATGCAGAAATAGAGTAAATTGGGAATGGACTAGAAATCTCTCTGTTTGACCATTAAAAGGAGAAAATTGTCCCTAACTAAATGTGCTTGTTTTTCAGCTACAGGAGAAGTGGATTACATCATTTACATCATTTGCTATGCACACCAAAGGACCTTATAATCACTAGGCCCATTTAAATACCACTGAAAAGGTTATGTTAATTTTGAATGCTCATTGATTTATTCTACAGATTTGTTCAGTCAGCCTTTGGAGTTTGTGTCAAATATCTTTTGCTGATTGCTTTATATTATTCTATAGCAGTGATTTAATTTTTTAAATGTTTGTGTTTGTTATGTATTTTATTCCAGTTATTCCAATTCTGCAAAGCCCTTGGTTATTTCTGTACTAAAATATAGTTGCAGCAACTGCTATGATGATGATAATGATATCAGAAATTTCTTTTCTAGCTGAAGAAAATATGGCAAGTTTTTATTGCAGATGTTCCATGTTTTTGAGGTAAAAGGCTGGGAGCGTTGTTATTTCTACAGAAGGAGCATTCAAAATTAGCAGAACTTTTTCAGTGGTATTTGAATAGGTTTAATGATTATAGGGTCCTCTGCATATATATAGCACATGATGTAATTCATCCTCTTCTCCTGTAGCTATCAAAAAAAGCATATTTTCAATGTTCAAAACACCGAGTACACCTCCAAAGGGCAGTATTTCATACACATACCTTGGTCAACACATAGTAACAGTCTCCATGGAATGTATATTTCTTCCCATCAAAAGTGGTGATGTGGGATCCACCCTCCAAAGCACAGGTACTTGGACACGATAACTCCTCGCAACTCCATCTCCCTGACTGACAAGTGCTGCAATTAGACAAACAGGGTATACAAATTAAGAATTTGTACTGAAAATACATGCATTTAGAATATCCCACTAAATTTTTGGAAGTATGATTTTTGAAAGTATGTCTGTTTGTATTTTCCCTACAAAATAATCACACCTGGGGTTTTTTTTTAAATAAACTTGAAGAAGCATGGATGATGATTTTCCAGTTACAGATTAAATTAGAGGCAATACTGTCAGGAAGCAAGGTGATTCAAATGAACAGAGGTTATTGCAAATTGGGAGGGGGGAATTCTTAGCGAGTAGGAATTTAGTCATAACAAGATTTTTGTGGAAAGTTCAAGGTTGAAGCTAGCCTGCACCTGGAGGGAGTATGTGAAGAAATGGTGCCAAAGGGTTTGTCAAGTGATTGGGCCATGTGATGGGATGATGGGCAGAAGGGGGATGGATCTTGAATTTCACTTGAGAAAGGGAAAACCTGGAACTTCAGATTTGGGTTTTCCACAGATGTGCCAACATGATTTCTTCAATTAGAAGTTTTACTTGGATGAACTTCGTTTGAGTCCTAACTGAAGATGTTTCTGAGGAATGCTCAGAAGAAGAATGCTGGCATTAACATTCTCTACAAGAACCTGGATTACTAAATTCAAAGCAAATTGACAGTAGATAAGAATCAATGGAATTCAAGGCATACTGGACTTTCAGTAGATCTTTTATGGGTGTGAAGGGACTCCTGACCCTTCACTTGGGCTTAGCCTGGTCATCTGCTACAAGTACATGCACTTTTCTTTAGGGTTACTTGCTGATCCTAGGTATTTTTTTTATCTTTCTTTATACCCCAAAAATGCAAAATTTCTTAATTTGACTTTGCACATTTACTCAGTGTAAAACAATATAACATATTGGATTAAAAGCAAAGGGGGCATTCGCTGGTAATGCAAGGAAGTTGCTATTATTTCAACAAGCATCACTTACTCTCAGGCTGTTTCTGTGCTAGTAAAGTGTCTAAATAGGATTACTCAGTCATTATTGACATGATATAAACCCTGTCCTCATTTTGACATAACAATGATTGGGTTATTCTAAAAAATATATATATATTTAACTGCTAATAGGGAAATGATGAGCTATTGGCATTCTTACCACTCTTCACACTCATTGGTAATTTTCTGACCAGGAGAGAATATTTTTCCATGAAGTTTACAGTGGCATTGGCTTGTTAACACACAGCCATTCCCTGTGACATCATCATATACTGTGCCTGTAAAAGTGAAAGAGGGGATTATTGATAATGCATGGCAACAAAAATTGCTCCTAAAGGGCTAAAAAGGAGAATCCATTTCTTAGCTAATTACTACATTTCATTAAAGAGTACAGAGTAGGAATAAAGATTCACAGGAGAAGGGAACATGTTTTGCAAAGATCTTAGCCTAATTTCAGAAGGTCCTAATTTCAGAAGTTTTCTGTAAACATTCGGTTCAGCTCAAGTTCAAGAACAAACTGTCCCATTAGCCTGATAACGGGATTAAAAAGGAAAAAAGGAAAAAAGGAAAGAGATTCCAAAGAGAAAAGAGGAATGGGTCAAAAAGGCCCACTCATTTTGGACTCTAGCCAGGTCCACTGTATCAGGAACCTGATTGACTATCCCCAAGAAAATGCAGCATTCAATTATAATTTTTTTTTTAAAGTTTGTCTGTTCCTTTTCTGAGCTTGTGATGACAGTAATGGTGTTTCTTTCAAAGGGAGATAATCTGCTTAACACTGACAATTTTTTACAGTTTGTTTTCAATATTGCTACCTCAACATTTCTTGAAGGGAAATTACATTTTTCATATTTTTTTTTCTCAGAGCTGAATCTCAGTAAATCAACTATATACTATTACTTACTGGTATGCTTGTTATTGCAATGAGCACTAATAGTTCAATTAATATTGCACTAAGCACTATAAGTAACTATGAAAAGGGACTATCAGCTTGGCCTCAACCATCCAACTGTAAAGGTAAAGGTAGAGGTTCCTCTCACACATATGTGCTAGTCATTCCTAACTCTAGGGGGCAGTGCTCATCTCCGTTTCAAAGCTGATGATTCAGCGCTGTCCAAAGATGTCTCCATGGTCATGTGGCCGGCATGACTAAATGTCAAAGGTGCACGGAATGCTGTTACCTTCCCACCAAAGGTGGTCCCTGTTTATCCTACTTGCATTTTTACATGCTTTCAAACTGCTAGGTTGGCATAAGCTGGGACAAGTAACAGGAACTCACTCTGTGATGCAGTGTTAGGGATTTGAACTGTTGACCTTTCTGATCGACAAGCTCAGCATCTTAGCCACTGAGCCACTGCGTCCCTTAAATTTGAACTTCGCACCCAACCCTTTATACATTGAAATTGTTACCGTTGGGGCAAAAACAGCCATCCATATAGTGCTCTTCACATAGTTTGCTGATCTCCAGGTGTGAACAGGAATCCATGCAGGGAGAACCACTTTCCAGGTAAATCATGTTTTTGGGACATGACTTTGCTAAAAGAATAAAAGAATTGGACAATGATTAAGATACAAACTTTGTATTTAATGGGAAAAATCCATTACCTATGAGGAAAAACACACAATAGAATTGCATTATGAGGAACTAAACTCTTTAAAACCATTGCACACTGATTATACCATGCTGATTGTGAATCCAAATGATTTGCAGTGAATCTTGGAGTGCAGTGAGGAGAATGGATTTGAAAATGAAGACATGAATGATCAAGGTAATTGTTTTTCCCACCGAAATAGAGGTAGCAACTGATTACTTTATGCACGAAAATGGAAGGACACTTTGATTCCCACAATGGATGAATGGCTGCCAAAATTGATGGAGTTAGCAGAGATGGCTAAATTGACTGCTTTGATTAAAGAAAAAAAAACATGATTACTTTTGTTTCTATTTGGAAACCACTTCTGGACTTTGTGATTGAGGTGGAAAACATAAAACTTTGATTTGGGGTTTTACCAATTAGATAGGTTTGTTGCTATGGAGATGGCTAGCTTATATTACTATGTAAAAATTAAAAGTTGAGGCTTGATGCTATTATCTTATTCTACTGCACCAAACGGAATCAGAAGGCAATGCCTTTTCTTTCTTATTTCTATTTGCCCTACATTTTTTCCTTTCCTTCTCTCTCCCTTACTATTTTCTTTTATATTTTTTTGTATTTTATATTATAAACATAAGAAATAGAGGAAGCAACTGTTAGTTATACACAAATGGTGGGGGGGGGGAACCCTCAGACAAGATGACGAATTTGTCTATCTTGGCAAGCTTTTTTCTAAAGACGGGGAAAGTAGTGAAATAAAACGTGGGAATTCTGGCAAAAAAGTGGTGGGTAATATCTGGTCTGTTGTGAAGAATGACAGAAGCAAAATGGGCTATGTATAAGACCCTGCTTCTGCCCATTTAGTTATAGGAAAGTCTGTTGGGTGAACAAGGAAAGATATAAAAGTAAATTGAATGAAGTGGGAATGAGACTTAAGCGTGCCTGGGAAAACAAGAAGAGACAGGGTCAAGAATGAAAGGGTGGCAAATGAATGTGGGTTGAAAACAAAGTAAATGACCAGTAGGAAAGACATTCATTAAGGTGGTTTGATCATAGAGAGAAAATGAATGAGAATCAAACCACAAAACAAAAGGATGGCAAAATAGTAAAAAGACAGAGAATTGAGAAATTTGTATTTAAAGTAGAAAAAGAACCGAGTTTTATGTAACAAAATATAACTAATTTAATGTTTTATGGGTGTGATGGATACAAGGCTGTTAATTCTTGACTGGTATAACCAATTTGCATTGCTATAAACTAGATACATGTGTGCCTTGCCTTGCCTTGCCTTGCCTTGCCTTGCCTTGCCTTGCCTTGCCTTGCCTTGCCTTGCCTTGCCTTGCCTTGCCTTTCTTTTCTATTTTGTTCCTTTTTTATGCTTTGAATAATTTGCCCAGAAATATCATACTGGGGATGGATGGATGGATGGATGGATGGATGGATAACTAACTCCAAACCCAGACAGATGAAGTAATTGTCTATCTGTATCTTTTTTGAGAGTTCCCATGTTTTTAAATGTTGTTAATATAAGACCACTGATGGCTGTCTTGTATTCTTTTTAATACAAGACACCCATCAGTGGCTGCCTATTTTTCTATAGTCAGTCGACAATTCACATTGATTGAATTCCCCTGAGTTTCAAAGGGTTTAAATTTTCCTTATTTTGTTTTAACACTTTTTGTGGATCAGCTTAGTTCCCAAGACACTGATGCTCCATGGAAATGGACTGAAATAAATAATCGACGATGGAGAATATTTAGGAGAAGCATATTCAGGATGAAAGATGGATTATCTTCAGGAGCATTTTGACATAAAATAAAGGCAGTATCCACACCTGCATCCTGTTAGTTTTTTTCAACTTCATTTTGTTCTTGCATGCTGCCCAGACTCAGGCTGTTGGAGTTAGGCAGCCTTAGAAATCCAGTCAGTCAATCAATCAATAGGATCTAAGCCAATTTGCTACTTACGGCAGAGCTGAGAGGTCCTCCAGTTCTGAGGTTTGCCACCAGCGTGGGAACACTGTCGTGAATATTCAGAGATGGTACTGCAGAGGCAGAAAGAGTCTTTTCTCTGCCCACAAGCACATCTGTCCTGCATACAAGCTTGAACATACAGTTCTAGATTCAGGCGATTCTGGCAATCTGCAAAGGCCGGCGAAGTTAGGAGAGCTTCACACTCTTCACGCTTGAAAGGGAAGAAAGCATAGAAGAATAGGTGTCTCCCTTACATTACCCTCCAATAATAAAAAGGCTTGATTAAAACCATAAACCAAACGGTAACTTAGTGAGAATAATTTTGATGTATATATATTATGGACAAATATTACATAACTAACATGTAAATCCAATAGGAATTTAGATGTAGGTTGAAGAACTGGTGTTGTGGACAATACTTACTATATACTCACTGCAATGACAGGAATAATTTGTAAATAAAGATTTAACAAAAAACGTGCATTCAAGTTTTTGGGCTGTGAAACGTGGACCACCGCTCTCAACACAAACTGTGGGAGCGAAAGCAGCCAGGGTTTAGTGGTTGATCTCTCGGTATTTCTGATCATCCATCAGGGTTTGAAAACTTACATGCTGTTTGCACAGTTGAATAGGCTTTGTCTCATCAGGGTCTTCGCATTTTGCCGTGGGGTTATGAATTTTTTGCAGGTTTCCAAATGTGATTGGGTTGTAGCTTAATCCTATTAGAAACAATAAAGGTGTATTTAAATAATCTCCTTTTTAACTTATGGCTCTTAGCATCCTGATAAGTGTAAAGATCCATAAATCAGCTAAATACAGCATGTTGTTGTGTTATGAATACCACACAATGTATTTTGAAAACAGGAAGGAAGACAGATGACCAACAGAAATGCTGAAAAAAAATGTTGTACTGTACATTAATTAAACTAAGGTGCAAAACTTCCTAGTTTTGTACCTGATTTTGCTTGAAAACCACAATTTCTTATTTTACAGTACAGTCAGCTATCTTTTACAGTTTTATTCTAGTTATTGGGGTTATATACTTAAAGATATGTTTGAATGTTTTGTTTTGTTTTCATTTTCATGGAAGAATGCATGAATCCACAGAGTTTAACTTGGATTAAGTGGAAGTAATACATACAGTTTTACTTTACTGGTAAAGTGAATTCCATTGCTCTAAATATACTGCCCTTGAGTTTCCCTGACTATATATAAAAAAAACCCAGATTTAATTATACAGTGGACAGAATATTATATTAAATAGTAAATCAAGTTCTTGTAACTTAGTTTAATGACCTCATAATTTAGTTCAAATTTAGAATATATAAGTCATTGTACATTCTCATTTGCAAACTAATTTGCCAGGAAAAAATTAAGGTGTGGTATGTGTGATTTAAACTATCGTTTGACTGTCAGTTCTGTATTTAAAGCACTAGTTGTAGTAGAATGCTCTCTGTACAATTGCTCTACTTACCATCTGAGATAAATTCATTATAGACACTTTGTCCATTATAATCCCCACAAAGGCCACAAGTATAATTGTTGAATTTAGAGTCAAGCTCAATCTACATTGAAAAAATAAAACCAGAATATTTTGACTGATGGTGGTGATTCAGTATCTCAAGCAATGCCTTTTTTTTATATGCTGAGATCCTTTAACAAGATAATGTAAAAATAACTCATGATCATTTTCATAGTTATGTCCATTGCAGCATCTCCATGGTCATGTTTATTTGAATGCTTCATATTAATGTCCATTGCTGTGTCCCAAGGTCATGTGATCATTTTTTGCAACTTTTTGACAAGCATAGGGAAGCCAGATTCACTTAACAACCATGTTACTAATTTAACAGTTGCAGTGATTCACTTAACAAATATAGCAAGAAAAGTTATAAAATGGGGATAACTCAACACATTTGTCACTTAGCGACATCAATTTTGGGCTCAATTATGGTCATAAGCCAGGGACTACCTGTATAAATGCTGATTTCCTAAAGCAATTATCTGATACAGAACAGGATATTTTGCAGCAGGACATATTTCTGATGCTAACTCTTTACCTGAATGAAGCCCTTACAAGCTATGCTGGCTCAGATTGTATTCAGCCTAGCCTAAAGGTAGCCAATGGGACAGAATTCTAAAACCTATCATACTGTATGTACTAGGAAAAAATCACAAAGAGAGTAACAGAGTATGAGCCATGGTGACACAGTGGTTAGAATGCAGTACTACAGGCTACTTCTGCTGACTACCTGCTGCCTGCAATTTGACAGATGGAATCTCACCAGGCTCAAGGTTGACTCAGTCTTCCATCCTTCCAAGGTAGATAAAATGAGGAGCCAAATTGTTGGAGACAATATGCTGACTCTGTAAACCACTTAAAGAGGGCTGTAAAAGCACTGTGAAGCGGTATATAAATCTAAGTGCTATGGCTAAGTGCTACTGCTATCAGTTGCCTGTGTGATACATATCAGCCAGAAGTTGACATCATACCATCAAAGCATCTGCTTGGTTCCATATCAGAATTAGGCCCACTTTTGCATAGATTTTAGTATATATATTGTTCTTCTCAATGAGGATGCCAGAACTATAATATGGAGTCTTTACCCTGTAGAGAAGGATGACAGAAAAGTACATGCATTGGTTTCCATTGCAGTGGACAGCTCAAGCATTAGAAGTCAATCATATTCCTATAATTATTGAGGAATTACATGGTACCTCTGGTTTATTTTACCTACAAACAGCTGGGTTTTCAGAATTTTAATATGTTTGAATTGTTGCTTGATTTGATTCCACCACACCACTCCAAATTGCATCCAAGTTTGGCTCCATATTTGTGCAATCTTAATAGCACAGTCAAGCCAACAAGTATAAATATACTGTTAGAAGCAGTTCCCTTTTTCAGTAAAACATATACTCTTATGAGCTAGAAGAAATTTTGCAAGCATAGCCAGTGGGAAAAAGAACCTCGGTTTAAAGAAAAGTGGGCTATTTTTACTAGCCTCTTCTATAAACCTCTGAAAAGCTGGTAACAGAGAATAAAAGTGATATTAAAAGACACCAAATGTTAATTGGTTCCAATCAGGCTAATTCCAATAATAACTTTCTACAAGGTCACCATGTATGATCACCACTAACATATTTTAAGACGTATTCCCTTCTTTACTGAAATGATTGTACTCTCTTTCATTCAGTCTACCAACTTGTTAGTTAGAAGCATCCTATACATATGGTAAGCCATCACAAGGCATCCTAACAGCGGGGGTGGGGGGGAGCCAGAGGAAAGTACTTGAATGCAAAGCTACAGAACAGAGCGGAATAAGCAAGACTTCAATGGCTTCAGTAATCATATTAAACTGTGATGGGGTTTGTGTGTGCTTAACTTTTTTCCAAGATAAAAAGCAAATAATTGTTTGGACTCGGGGGTTTTCCCTGTGCTATGATTAGTAGGATCTTATATACAGGTTTTCTAGTCATTTGCAAGGTTTGCTGCAAAGCAAAATGTTAGTCAACCCTAGAATAATGGAACTGGTCGTATTACAGGAAAAGAGAAATATTAACATTCATTAAGAGAATGATATGTTTTCTTAAGCCAATTACACAACATTTACCATGGGTTTTAAATTCAATAAGCTGGTCAGGAATGTAGAATGCTAATTAAAGAAGAAAGGCTACCATCACTTATCTCACCTATGCTAGGGGAGAAAAACAACTAAAGCTTCCATGTCAGTATATAGAACCTGTATATCTACTGACTAAAAAGGACATTTCCCCATAGAACTAGCATCTTTGAACCTGCTAGTATAGTCTTCTAATCCTTCTAATCTTCCTGCTTTATATTCAACATGAAATTGGATGGATGGATCTCTAGTAATGACCATTCAGTTTTAAGTCAAAATCCCTTAATGATATAGGAAAACGTTCTCAATAAATATTGTCAGGGTGGAGTGTTTGTAGCATATAGAATATCAAGGTCATTATGCTGTTGCTTGTAGGGTGAAGATGGAATTCTAGTGAAATCCAGTGTTTAGCTCTAATCTACACCAGGGGTCTTCACACTTGGCAAGTTTAAGACTTGTAGACTTCAACTCCCAGAATTCCTGAGCTAGCATGACTGGAGGAAGAATTCTGGGAGTTGAAGTCCACAAGTCTAAAAGCTGTCAAGTTTGAAGACCCCTGATCTACACAATGGATCAACATGGACATAATTTCACTTGGAAGCTTTCAGTACAACCTTTCTCTCAGTCTCAGTTGTATTTTTATAAGTTGACATTATAATGTTTAATTAACAATTGTTCTAAAAGTCAATAAGGTGAAGCTAATATAAAACAAGGAGGGACTACAATGTGGAATGCCATTGGGTGAAATGTGACCAGATGAAAAGTTGAAAAATATTATTCTCCTCCAGACTGAGAATGAAATTGCTGACAGTAATATTGAAGCAGATCAAAGTTCAACAATCCAGGAGCTAGCTAGCTTCATTATTAGGCTCTACGCTGAGCATTTAATAGTAACAAAGGTATACACGCCTTAAGAGTAGACTAGTGACTAAAACTTGTGTTGCCTCAGATGTCTTTCCTGAACAATCATGCCCAAATTCAGTCCAAATTTTGCTTTAGTTGAAAACTGGTGATGACCTATGTATGTATAGACTTCTCTGAAATCATTTCACATCTCTTATTCTAACATATTTTGTACTTCTCTTGAACGTTTTCTGAAGAATTCCAGCATTACTTCAAACTTTGCTCAAAGCAACATTTTTTCGAAAATGTAGCTTGAGTTTCTATACAACATAGTTTCTGAATGCTTTAGGCCATGGCTTCTGCAATATTAAAGCTTCTATGGTGAAATTTTTGTGAAAGATTTTCAGAATTCAAAGGTTTCATGCTTGGAAACATAACCATGTCAGAGGAACTTACATTTGCTCATCTACTGCAACCATCTTGTGAGTGAGGTAAATAGCAACATCTTTGATTGTAACAAGAATATATTGGATATTAGGGTGATGTTGATGATTCTTCTCACGCTGGATATGAACAGAGAACTCTTTATAAGCTTCTCGGCAGTCTGAAGCAAAGTTGTAATCACAGACCCCAGGAAATTGATAAAAATCTCCATCAAAGGTTTTGAAATGGTTGTTTCCCCATGTACTGCAGACGAAGTGGCCATGGTTAGATTTTCTTACTGAAAAGACAAAAATGTGGTGACAAATAACCCTTAAGGACTATTATGAAGCCAAAAACAAACAAACAAACCCCAGATCAATGACACTTAAGTAATTAAGTCAAAATAAACAATTTAAACAGCCTTGGAATGTGGAAAGCTTGCCAGTATCAAATGTTTGACTGAAATCATAGCATTTTATATTACCATTGTTGTTTGCATCATCTCAAGAAATATGCACACATAGAGCATGAAAAAGAGGCACAAATGTTGGCCTTTTTTAATATACGGTAACTAGATCTTTGTACTATGGGAAGCAGAAGGAGAGTGTTACCCATTAATGTGAATTATTAATGCATTTAGATGGTAGTGTGATACTAAAGCATTTAAAAAAAAATTGTTGCCACTTATACCAAATAAGATATGAATTTTTAATTAAAAATTGCTCCCATGAAAGTTCCAGATTCGAGTTATATTCATTAACAGGAGGAATATTTAGTTAAGTCTATTTGCAAGACCTTAACATTTGAAGATTAATGAAGAAATCAGAATTGGTGTCCCAGTGCTGAAATGGACATTTTAGTACAGTAAAGTGATACCCTCCATACTAGTACTGTTAATATTACATTTCTTAAGATCAGTGACCAGAATGCAATAAGATAATAGCAGATAGAAAAAAATTAAACAAAAGAGTTTACATCGCTAATGTAGTCAAGGTGTGTTTGGTTTAACAAATTCTGTAGCAAATATTGCTCACATTCATAGAAACTGAATCATACTGGCCAAATAGCAGTCATTCTACATAGAATAAATGCCTAGATATTTGGTTAAATAAGGAGTTATAAGGTGCACTTTGCATCCTTAAAAAAATGCAATACAGCAGGACTAGAGATTCAATAAACTCTGTGACAAATACCATAAGCCAAGATCTGCCATGCCTTAATATTGGCAATATATTCGTTCATATCATTCAGAATATTCGCTTGTTACAAGCACCCAATACCATCCATACTTTCCAAGCCCTACATAATCATCAGAGAACTTGAAAGCCTGTTTGATATGCATTACAACAAGCCTTGAGTACTCTTTAGGCTGCCCATTGGCCACTTCTGTAGCATACTTGTTAAACATCTTACCTGTTTTAATTTCACTTGCATAGCAAAGTACCAGCCCTAGCAACAACAGGCTGGTCACCTCTGGCCCCATGGTGGCTACAGATGCAAGGCAGGAGCTAGTCTACAGCCTTTCTTTATATAATGTCCAAGGGTGCAATCCATCCCACCGGAAAGGAGGAGAAGGAGGGGTCAAGTGTTTGTACAATGTTTGTTAACTTCAGAAAGTAAACAGACCTGAATTTTTCATTGTAATACCTGTAATCTAACATTCAGGAAATAGAATATTTTTTTTTATTGGTTCAGTTATCATGCAATTACCCTTTTTATGGCCCATTTATACTTTATTTCTCAAAAGGATGCTGGACTTTCTTCCATCTTCACCCAAGTTTAATTTAGTGCATGTTTCAACTGTAGAAAGTAGATTCTCAATATAAGAATAATTTATTTAAGAATAGCCCTTGAATCTAGAAACTTTTATTCTGAATAAGAACTAGTTAGAATTCCTCATATCCTAAATTTTAGCCTTTGGAATAGGATTGATTGTTGTTATCAGAAAATTAAGACACCAAAGTTGTTTATTGATTAGCAATATTAGTACAGTGATAGATCCAAAGAATGTATGCTAGTTCCATGCATCTGAAAAGAGGTTAAATTATTATTGAAATACCATGCTCATAGGACTATTGTTTTTATTTTGCATAACCATTTTCTTCCAAGTTAGGGGGATGCTTGCTTGAGAGCTTCAGAAACTTTGAAAGTCCCTGAAAGAAATAAACTCTGTTTGCACACCCAAGTCTTTTGGTTTGTTCCTACCTGGATATTGGCACAGGGCTGACGAAAAATAGGATTTAATTCTAAGTAGGATATCATGTACTTTGTGCCAGCAGCTATGAAAAAAAAAGAACATTCTCAACTTTCAGACTGGCAAAATAACATCTTTATTCTCTTTGTTAAAGTATACAAGAGATTCATCTCAAGTTCTCCTAGAAGTTTTGAACAACCAAAAGGCAAGGAGAGCTTCCACTAGATCCTGCATTTCCAAAGTTACCCTCTTAGATCTGGCCTTGCTGTATAAATTGATCTTTATCAGAATTGTATCGCTTCAGATGGAAGATGAGGTTCACATGACTGAATGGTCTCTTAATAAAAAAAAAAAGTTTGGGAGCCTCACAGAACTTTCTTGAACATTTAGGAATCTGGCATTATCATGATTCATAGTGGTAAAAGCCACCAAAAGGAGACTTAATCTGTTTCAAAAGAGCATTTCTTCCTATTTTATAGAATGAAATGTTTAAGGGAAGGGGAGACCCACAAAAAGGAAGCAGAATTTATGTGGGCATCTGACTTTCCTTTAGAGCATTTGCTAGCATATACTTACATAAGGCGATCTAAGGTATCTACACTGGCCTTTTAAAAACCCTGGAGGATTAGTGGTTTACCTGACGCATGTCCACAGTTCATAATTACAAGTTTTCTTGTCATTATGAGGCAGAATTCTGTCATTTTAGATTGAGCTTAATAACTTACAGAGGAGGGGAAGCAGCTTTCTTCGTCAATGTTTAGTGGCAATTGAGAAGAAGCATGATTTTAACATTAAACAAAATTTCTCAGCTGATCTCTAAACCCATTTGTTTAAAGAAGAATTAAAAAAGAAAGATGGTAGAGTGAGTCCATTAGCAATACTGAACCCCAACATATCCAGAAATTGATGCTACAAGTAGTGGACAAAATTGTGGAAACCTTTTGGGAAAAGTTTATTTTTGAGGTTTGATGGCTAATAACACCACTTTTTTTAGTAGTACCATAAAATTATATATCAATGGAAAGATAACTTAATCAAGAATGTAATGCCACAAAGTTTGTTCAATTATCTGTATTCTATGAAATGTTATAGCCAAATAACCAGAAAAAGGAGGCACAACTTGCTTAGGTTCATATCAGGTAGCTTTCCTTCATCTGATTATAGCCAATGAACATGAGTGTTTAGAGAGCCAGTCAGGTGCCATTTTGTTTTGGCAATGAGCCAACCAGATCACAGTAGGATTCAGTTATTGATGTCATGTACTGAAGCTGAGAGGAGGACATTTGTCAGTGTGTTAAGTGGTCGCTATTAAGTTGGTTGCGGTTTTTTGTGTTCTTTCATTTAGTGAGCTTGTAAAACATAATAAAATTAAAGTAATGGTGCAAAGATTTGACTGGTTGGCCAGAAAGTGATGTAAAATAGTATTACTAAGTGAGCAAGGCTACAGTTCTAAAGAAATTAGAAGAAAAATTGGTGGAAACTTAACCAAAGGTGGCATTTCTAAGTTTTTGAAGAGACTCAATCACCACAAAACCACACTGGTAAAGGCAGGAACAGTTGTACAACAGCAAGTGATGACAGAAGAATTAAGAGACTGTGCCTACATGACAGAAGAAAATCATCTGGGTGTATATAACATGAAATGGTGCAATGCAATGTGAAGTTGAGTTCAAGGACTGTTCGGCGCAGACTGCAGGAACTTGGCCTAAACTCTAGAATTCCACGAAAAAAGCCACTTTTATCTCTCAAACAAAGTTTGAAAAGACTAAACTGGGCTAAAACCCATGTTACCTGGACAGAAGAACAATGGGAGAGTGTTATTTGGAGCAATGAGACCAAGACCTCCCTATTTGGCCTAAGGGGATTTTAATCATTTAATTGTTATTTTAATCTCAGCCAATATTTAATTCAATTTTAATTCTTTTT
>JANHFR010004039.1:64051-74059 GCA_032468015.1 Mimophis mahfalensis
GGAAGGAACAGCAACACGCGCAAGCTGGGCAGGGCGGCCCGCCTTGGTGTGCACCGGCTGCCCTGAGCTGGGCAACGCGGAGCACGGCGGCTGCACAGCAGTGGCGGCATGGGGGCGGGACATTTTAAAAAGGAGGTGGGACGCGGGACAAATTAGCAAAAAGCGTGACCACCCCACCAAAAGCAGGATGTCTGGTCACCTTACTCTACTGAAAAAACCTTGCCTCTGCCTTCAAATGGCAACAATAACTGCATTTATCTGCAATAACTAAAACACAATTCAACTGTTTCAGGCCTATCCTGAACAAAATAGTTCACTCTGTTCTATTTTTCTTGGCTACTAGTCCTTTTGTTTCAATCACTCCATACTGAAAGTTTCTAATTGTGTGTTTACATTTTGGATTGACTGATGGTATATGGCTTGTTGTCAATCTTAGTGGCTTTTTCTTGCTTCAGTTCTTGAGGTGGGGAGTTTCTTTATGATATACGGAATTGTCTCCTTCCACTAAATAGGGTTGCATTTTGCTACAGCAGCCTCGGATCACAAAGTATTTGACAGAAAGACACTTGAAATAAGATCAGAGTGATCACTTGAAGCTAAAGGTCTGTACAGGTAATCCTCAATTTATGACCACAGTTGAACCCAAAATTTACGCGGCTAAGGGAGAAATTTGTTAAGTGAGTTTTACCCCTTTTTACAACTTTTCTTGCTCCATTTGTTAAGCAAATCACTGCTGCTGTTAAATTAGTAGCATGGTTGTTAAGCGAATCTGGCTTCGCCGTTAACTTTGTTTGTCAAAATGTTGCAAAAGATGGTCATATGATACTGGGACATTGCAACCCTCATAAATGTGAGTCAGTTGTCAAGCATCCGTATGTAAATCATGTGATCATAACTCACTTTTTTCAGTGCCATTGTAACTTTAAATGGTCACTAAGCAAACTGTTGTTTGTGGAGGACTACCTGTACAGGCCCAGTGGACATAAGAAGCTATATAGGGATGTATCAGCCCAGCTGCATTCCCACATAACATGATTTTCACTCATAGAGGCTCCTATGAGAATGGCAAGCGGAAACTCAGAGCAAATAAATAAATGACATCTCACTGATGGAGTGAAACTAATAATGGCAGGAGGAAGACTGGAAGGAAAATGGGCAGGAGGCAATATTTTGACAGGAGGAGTTACAAGCTAAGAGAGAAGATACATGGGCAGGAACAGCAGTGCTGAATCTGGGTCTCATAAAACATAATTTACTATTCAGTTCAGACTGGGGATTTGCAGCGAAGAGTGTTCAGCAACTTGTTCCATAAAGGCACGATGAATTTTCCCAAAAAAGTGAGTCTGTGCATATTAAGACACAGCATGAATTTTTAGTCTAAGATTTCTTTATGCATGTTATATATAGCCCTCAATTTAGTCAAAGTTATGACAGAACCTCTCCCAAAAGTACTTATGACTCGGTTCCAAAGTTCTGACGACCTCTTCTCCCTGCCACCCCGAGTCATTTGACCTCATGTTGGACTCTCAGGAACCAGCTCACACTTATGGCCATTTGCAGTATGTCATGGTCACCCAACTATGATTTTTAACGTTTTTGCTGGAAACCGGCATTTATTTGTTTTGGGGTTGGTTGGTTGGTTTGTTTTTAAAATGTTCCATAGCAAAACAACAGGTTTGCTTAACAATTGTGTCGTTGATTTTAAAAATGTGCATTCACTTAACAACTATGGTGATTCACTTAGAAGTGCAACCGAGTCAAAAAATGTAAAAGAAAAATAGAAAAGAAAGAAAACAGATCAAGGTAGCTTCTGATTGTCTTTACAGCAACTCGAAATTTTCCTTTTACTCTGCGGTTACAATCTAATTCTTTTTTCTATAATCTATTCTTAGCCATCAAAACTGTAAATCATAAGTTCTTCTTTTTTAAATATACAAAAAGTTTGTAAGGGATCTCCAATCAGCAATAAATGTAGATACTGTCTCCTCTCTAATCAAAGAAGTCAGTTTAGCCATGTCAGCAAGTTCCATTGTTTTCGGCAGCCATTTGTCCATTGTAGGTAATCCAAATCTTTCTATCTTTGCACATATAATAATCTCATTGCAGTTATCTTTTACAAAAACAAAGTTTCATGACTTTTTTCCAACTGGTTGTTCACCAGAACCAAAAGAAAACCCTCTGGTATATCAATCTTAATAGCCTCTGAATCTATATATGTGTGTGGATCCACCATTTTCTAGCTTTTTTACATGTGTCTGATAAAAGTCCCTTCTTGTTCTCATTTCCAATGTAAATTTGAAGTGCCATTATACATTCTAGACAGTTTTCTGATAAATCAGACAAATGTCTATGGTATGTATCACTAAAACTCCTGTTTATCTGCATATAACCTTTAACTGGGCAAAACAATGCATTGTAGAGCAACAATTTTGAACCAAGGTACTTCAAAGGGGCTAATTTACAGAATGTGTTCAAAATCCAGAACACGTAACTCCCATGGAATTGAAATCTGGCCCATTTTATAAAATACTTTTTGACATAAAAATTAGCATAAAACATTTTAGGACATGATACAAAGTGTCATAAAACATTTTCTGTAGTTAACTCCTGATGTTGGACTGGACTATGCACCATTCAATATGGACTATTTTCAAGACAAATAGATCTCTGAAAATCCCCCTTAATTTTTAAGAACTTTTCCAATATAAAATGCCAAGTTGAAAATGTTGAGGAATCTGTTATGGAAATATCTCCAAAACAATGATGGGGGTCATTGATTTTCTAGTCATCTTATAAAAATTATCTTTAAGATTAGAACAAAATGTAAACTTAGATCTTCTCAGCTACATATTTTCCCATTGTTCCATCTGTATATTATAACCATTTTTTTTTGTCCTTTTTATCATAGTCATAAGGGTTGAGATTCTTCAAAAACCAGGCCAAGCCAGGTCCCACTTGTTCTTGAAATCATAACATGTTTCAAAGTCAGTATGGTTCAAAAATAAAACTGCATGTTACATTTTAAACCACTTTCAGAAGAACTTCATGAATGAAAACCCCAGGACATAAATATAAAATTCTCATTATTTTCATTCTCAGGGAAGTTATACGTGTAATATATAAGCTATGTCACAACACCTGTTATGATTTAATACCTGACTCAACCATAGGGAAGTACTTGAAAATTAAAATATCTTTCTCAAACACTTATAGAGAAGTGGTAACCAGGACAAAATATCAAGTTATGCCCTATAGTACAGGGAAATAACTGTTGCGTTCTAAATATATCCATGGCTAATCCACTTTAATGGGCAAATATTTTTGAAAATAAACAAATCCAGACCTGGGGTTGCAGGATCTTAATGCATTTATAAATTAATAAATGTGTCTTTCATAACATGGAAATCTTAGTAGATTCAGGTTTTTTTCTACTAGACACCATGATGAGGAAAATATGTGGCATGCTATTTCTTATTGTTCCATTCTTGTGTCCCTTAAAATATTTGAATGAGCCAACAGGGAAATTACATTTTCCTAGTCCTTGAATGGCAAGATGATGTAATTTTCCACTGCAACAGTCCATCTCGTGCAGCTATCTGCCTAAATGAATATGGTGTAGAATTTAGTTGTGTAACAATTACTGTTTCCCACAGTTATGATCTTGCGGTGGCTTTTTAACTCTCTGTATTTACCTTGGTGACAAAGAGCCACAAAGTGATATAATGATGTTAAGCAGACATGGCAGGAATTTCTTTTCCTGAATTAAGCTCCATTTTATATTGGAATGATTGCTAACATTTATATTACTCAGTCTTTCTTTGCTGCCAATTTTCTTTCTTAAATAACTTGTGAAACTTCAGATTCAGGATACGTTATGTTACATTACGTTACATTACGTTACGTTACGTTGCGGTGTTGTGACGTTATGTTATTATCCTGGGATATACTATTTATTGTTACTAGCTGATTACCCAGCGTTGCCTGGGTAATTTTTTATGGGACTGCCATGTTCCTTCTTTTCACCTTCCTTCTTTTGTCCCTTCCTCCTTCATTATCTCTCCCCTCTGTGTTCCTGTGTTCCTTCCCCTCATGTTTCCTTCCTCCCTCACTTCTCTTCCACATTTTGTTCCTCTCTTCTCTGTCCTGCCTTCCTCCCTCATTTCTCTTCCTCCATCTCCCTCCATCTTCCTTCCTTCGTTCCTCCTTCCTTTGTTCCTTCGTCTCTTCCTCTTCTGTCTCTCCTTCCTTCCTTCTCCCTCCCTCCCGCCTTCCTCCCTTACTTCTTCCTTCGTGCCTTCATTCTTCTCTTCCCCTCTGTCTTCCTTTCTCCCTTTCTACTCCATCCCTCTTTCCTCCCTCAGTTCTCTTGCCCTCTGGCTTCCTTCCATCCTTCCTTCCTTCCTTCCTTCCTTCCTTCCTTCCTTCCTCCCTTCCTTCCTTCCTTCCTTCCTTCCTTCCTCCCTTCCTCCTTTGGTTCTTCTCTTCCCCTCTGACTTGCTTCCTCTCTTCCTACTCCGTCCCTGCTTCCTGCCTCACTTCTCTTGCCTTCCATCTTCCTTCATTTATTCCTCCTTCCTTTGTCCTTCCTCCCTTCCTCTTCCTTTCCTCCCTCCCTCCTCCCTCCCTTACTTCTTCCTTCCTGCCTGCTTTGTGCTTGTCTTCCCCTCTGTCTATCTTCCTCCCTTCAGCACTGCGGGGAAGCACTCCCCCCCGCCCATGTCCAAAACAACAGTGCCAACAATGGATCTGGCTTCTCCACGGCACTGCTCCTTTTAGGGCTGGAGGGGAGCACGGAAGCTCCGTGGGGAAGCCGGCTTCATGCTGATCATTCAGCACTACTCCACGCTTCCCCCTACCCCACGAACAACAGCGGCAACAATGGAGCCGCCTTCTCAGTGGTGCTGGTGGCTTGGTACACCAATGTCCCAACAGGCCCCTCCATACACCTCTGCCTGCACATTGATATCTCTCACCGCTTCGCCTTCAGCTTCAGCGGTGCTCATTTTGGTGGCCTTGTTACTCCTCCAGCCTCAGCAACTCATTACAATGGTAATAACAACCCTGATGGAAGGCCTCCAGTGCACACTTTTTTCCCCACCCACTGCCTCACCAACTCTACAGCCCTCTGCACATGTGCAGTAGGGCCAGTGTGCCAGAAGTCTTTTTTCAGGGGCAAAGACACACACACACCCCGCAATAGTGTTCCTGTCCCCACAGTGCTTTTCTGCAGAGGGTAAACTTCCTCTGTGCCAAGTTTGTTTGAGATCTGTCCAGCCGTTAAAGATTGTATACACATAGACACACACCGCCCGCCCACCACACTCTGCTTTATATATATAGATTAGATTATATATTCAGGGATATTTCAGGGAATTAGATAAAGGTAAATGTTCCCCTTGCACATACGTGATAGTTGTTCCTGACTCTAGGAAGCAGTGCTCATCTCCATTTCAAAGCCAAAGAGCCAGTGCTGTCTGAAGACGTCTCCGTGGTCATGTGGCTGGCATGACTAAATGCTGAAGGTGTATGGAAAGCTGTTACCTTCCCACCAAAGGCCCCCCCTATTTTTCTACTTGCATTTTTTTACATGCTTTCGAACTGCTAGGTTGGCAGAAGCTGGGGCAAGTAAAGGGAGCTCACTCCGTTAGGCAGAGCTTGGGATTCAAACCGCCAAATTGCAAACTTTCTGATCGACAAGCTCAGTGTGTTAGCCACTGAGCCACTGCATCCCTCTTCAGGGAATTAGACTGAGTTAAAAAGAGTTCCAAATCATATGGTCATCATGAAAAGTCACTTCTTGTTGTGACCCAGGCATTCTCTAAACCAGCTCTTTTCCCAGCGCCTTGGGTTGACAATTCCCAAAATTTCCCGATCCATCTGGAAAGCATCAAATGGATGAAAGCCTTTCCTTTCTGCTGACATGAAACATAGGAAATCCACACGGATATGTAAAAACACAATCCATACTTCTCTTTTTTTCTGTTGTTGCAGAGACTCATTCAGAAGGGCAGAGAAGTCTAGATGGACATCACTCAGGTATTTCTGCTTCCATGTCTATAAGACCTGTATTTCAAAAATCAGACATACGCATTGGGTGTATTTATTTATTTATTTGCTAAAATCCTCAGGCATTGCTCACCAATGCTCATTCCAACCTTTGTATTATAGTCAGGGCACATAAAGTCTAGAGGCAGCTAAAATACAACTTGCCCAGCTTGCTTACCCAGCTTATTGGTCCAAGAGCTGGAGTTGAACAAGAAAAACTCAACTGTATAACAAGTATGCATTCTAGCTGCTGCTAATTCTGCTATTGTTTTTTCTTGAACTTCCATGAAGTCCTGTAACATATATCTGATTTCTCTATTGCCACAAGTAATATACATCTCTCCTTAGTGTACAGAAAATTATTTAAACACCCATTGCTTTTGAATAACAGTTCAGATTAACTACAGCATACAGTCTCCCCCATTCCAAGAAACAATTCTTTTTCCATTATTTAGGGATTGGGTCATGTTGGGGTTTTTTTGCATTTTGTTAAAATTAATTTTAATTGTAAAAAGAAAAGACTGCAGTTTTGTTCTTTAACCATTCCTTTTACTCATCCTTCATCAACCCATTGCTCTGCTCATGCACTTAAACCTGTAGTAATCAACTACACTTTCTTCAGTTCCTACAATGTTATCATCTCTCTTCCTTTATAGTTCTCTCCCTTTAAACTTCAGCCTCCCGGGCCTTTCGGTTCTCGTTTCCCCTTATTCCTTATCTATAATATTCAACCTTAACTTGCGGGTTCCTACAAATGCCAAGGTATTCAGCCCTCCAAATTTTTGGATGATCTCCATCTTTGAAAGGATTATTTTAAAAATATTGGAAGGCGCTTTGTCATTTATATGGAAAACCTCAGTAAAATTTCACTTGGACAAATGGCCTTGGCACTTTGCATGTGGTGAATCATGGACTTGAATCTGAGATGAGAAACAAACAAAAGAAATTTAAAAGACAGCTGTAAATGAGAGTAAAAACAGTGCCTAAATAACTAATTGGATTTCTAAAGCCCTGTAGAATCTCATTACATTGCTATTTTCTTTCTTTAAGCTCTGGACAAGGGTTCCTGTTCCACCTGGAGTACCGGCCACTTCTCAACCTTTGACAATTACCTGTATGATTTCTCGGGGACTTGTAATTATGTCTTTGCTACCGTCTGTGATGAAACCTCTCCAGACTTCAACATACAGTTCCGTCGTGGTCTGAACAAAACAATTGAAAGAATTATCATTCAAGCGGGACCGAATACTATTATCGTTGACAAAAGTGGCATATCAGTCAAGGATTACGGGTAAGCATCCAGTAAAAAAAAACAAAAAAACAGTTTTGTTCTGTTGCAAGCTAAAACTTTATAGAAGTTGAAGGAGTATGGCCACCATCTTATATGAAGTTGTGTCCTTGGGCTTCAGCTCTAAAATAATGTGCTTGTCATTGTTAAAGTGCTGGGAACCTGCAGCTGATGCTGAGAAGGGCATCCATGCTGTGTACACTTTCCGTGGAAGGTGCATCCCATTTCTCATGATGTATCAGTTTTGGCTAACTGACTACCTATGAGTAAAAATAATGTTTTTGTACATGTTGCCAATGGGTAATAAAATTGCCAGCCCAGCACCATAACATCTCTATTTATATAGCTTCTATAATGTAATCCAAATAGATCATGTCATTTCCACAGAGCTGATTTTCTGAATCTTTTTGTAAAAGAGGTGTGTGTGTGTGTGTGTGTGTGTGTGTGTGTAATCATTCATCATCTTTTTAGCCATTTTCTATCCACTGAAAGGTCATGGAATGGATCCCACTTGATAAAAAGCATGCAGCTGAGAAAGAAAGAAAGAAAGAAAGAAAGAAAGAAAGAAAGAAAGAAAGAAAGAAAGAAAGAAAGAAAGAAAGAAAGAAAGATGTGGAGGTAGAGATAGAGATAGAGATAGAGATAGAGATAGAGATAGAGATAGAGATAGAGATAGAGATATGAATGAATGTTTCAGATGTTTTTGAAGTACAGCTCTCCTTCACCCAGACTCTCTTGGCTAGGGCTGCCAGGGTTTTAGATTCAGACATATTGGGAAGTTCACTGCTCATTTTATCTCATTAGATAATGAAAATATAGTGGCATTTGAATAGGCATGCCAATAAAGTTCACATCATTTGATTCTGAAGGTGAACCTTTACAATTCCGCAAAGTGTCTAAATGTATATGTTTCTCCCTAGTAAAATCCAATTGCCATATACTAGAAATGGAATTCAGATTGCACCATTTGGGCACAATATCCGTTTAATATCCAAGCGGAAGGAAATGGAACTTGCTGTTTTCTGGAACAATGATGACTATCTCATGGTGAGTGAAGTTTTTATTTTTCATACTGAAAATGGTTTTGAAAGTGTAAAAATTCCAGGCACACATTAAAGAAATTATTCTGCATGTATTCTTTGGCTTTGCTTGAAATACTGAAGGTAGAACATGGTAAAGCCAAAGGGTAATGATTTTAACAACCATTATTTTAATTAGATGATTTAATGCACTTTACATTTGTAGTTTAGGCAGTGCAAGGCTGCCACTCTTAACATGGGGGGGGGATCTCTATATGAATTTCCAAAAAGCACCCAGCAAAATTGTAAGGAAGCAAGATATTCCAAGAAAAATTGCTCACATGTGTATTTAGTTTGTTTGAGCTCTGCCTCGCATTAAGATTTTTCTCAAAAACATCTTTGCAAATTTCAGTGTAAGCTTCCTGATAATTTCTGCAGCTCTATTATCCATTTCTTTATTTAAATTGATATGTTTAAGGCTACCCACCTCAAGATTTTTTAAAAATGCATTGCCTGCAACCAAGCAAAAGAGAATAAGCATAACTAGGAAAATAAGCTTACACTGTAACTAAAATAGACCAGATATACCAGGTAGACACATTGTCATTGATCCCAGAACTTGGCAGGGCTGGGAACCTTTGTAATCCCCTGACATGGCATTCAAAAGCACCATCCAGAGACCAGGACACTGAGGATCCAAAGACTTGGAATCATGGTTGAATTTTGAGTGCCAGGCAACAGAACTGGTTTCAAATATGAATTCTGCCTTTTCTGTGTTTAATCCAGTCTAATTTCCTGCCAAATCTCCCTCTGCCCATCATCACTCATGTGTTACTATCTGCCCTATTTTCTCTATCAATTCCCTTGTCTTCCCACAACCCTCCCACTCTCTCTCTCCCAAGTCTTGGGGACTATCTAACATAATCATCTCCACAGCAACCAATCAACCAATCAACTTCAGCTGATCACCTGTCCACAGAATCCCCCAAATCAGTTTCTGCCATAGTGCCCTCACATGTTGCAAGGCATGTCAGCTGTGTCAAAGGATTGGCATTAAAAGCAGGTAGAACATGGAATTATCCTACACGTCTCTGTTTATAGTCTGCTTCATATACTTCATCTATATGTGACACTGGTTGGACAAAATTATATGCAAAACATCCTCATTCAAAAGATTGGTACAGATAAAGTAAAATAATTTAACAAGCACAGTAGCTTCACTAACTCACCCACCATACCTGTCACCCATAACAACTCATTCAAATTTTCTATTCCATTTTTTCCCCATCTCTTTCATTTATTTAGCTTTCCTTCTCCTCTATTTCTTCTTCTGTACTTTGCCATTTGAAAGAAAAGTAGCTTGGGCAGGAGATGGTTTCCAGTGGAAAAGCAGAAGGGAAGAGATTGGTAATGTTCATCTGTCTTTCACTCCTTTCTCAACAACCTTCCAATTAATGTATCTGAGGACAAGACCAGGGAAAGCCAAAAGCAAAGGGCCAGAGGCCAGGAGGGTACATTACAATAGCCACAAGCAAGGATAAAACTACTCCTCACAGAATGAAATGGATGACTCTTCATCCCTTAGAACAGTGTTTCTCAACCTTGGCAGTTTGAAGATGCGTGGACTTCAACTCCCAGAATTCCCCAGCCAGCAAC
>JANHFR010004039.1:93241-106663 GCA_032468015.1 Mimophis mahfalensis
AAACTTTCCCTGGGGGGTTCAGGGAGTTCTACCCCGGTCCAGATGGCTCACCTCCTCCTCTTCACCCGAGGAGGGGGGTTTTCTTGCCGGGAAGCCACCGATCTCTGCGGCTCCCGGCAATGACAATCAGCTGTAGTTCGGCAGCAAAAAAACAGTGGTCATTGGGAACAGTGGCTCGCCGGAAGTCCGCCATATTTGTTAAGGGAATCACCACAGTTGTTAAATTAGTAGCATGGTCGTTAAATGGCTTCCCCATTGACACTGCTTGTCAAAAAGTCACAAAAGTTGATCACATGACCCTCCAGGACACTGCAACCATCAAAAATATGAACCAGTTGTCAAGCATCTAAATGTAAATCACGTGACCATGGGGATGTTGCAATGGTCATAATTGTGAAAAATGGCCATAAGTCACATTTTCCGGTGACTGGTCACTAAATGAACTGCTGTAAATTGAGGACTACCTGTAGTTGATCTAGTCTTGATCATCTAGGTAGAAATGGATCTTGCAATTCTTCTCATATAATCAAGATTCATATTTGTTCTCATATTATCATGTCCTCATTGAGCAGGTATTTGAGAAAGCTATTGAAGGGTTCTCTCAGATGCTCCAACTCCTTTTAAATCCAGCAGAAGTCTAGCTAGGTTCTCACCATGAATGGGCTTGTATACATAGTGTGCTAACACATTATGTAGCTAGATGGTTTCACCGGTAGTACAAACCCAGAAAACTGGAGCTTATTTAGTGAGCTGAATTAAATAACAATCTGAGCATGGTGTAAAGGGGAGATGTTATGTCACTGAATTTCCAAATACGTAACTACTGATTTCTTGTGTAGAGAGAAACAGGGTCATTGAAAGTTTCTGACAATCCAAAGCTAATTAATGCTATTTGTGTCTGCAGCTGTGTCTTGTACTGGAAATCAGACATTCAGCTATAATGCAGAAGCTTGTGACCGGACATGCCTGTCCCTCTCCAGCAGGGAAATTGAATGCCATCACACTGACGTGCCTATTGATGGCTGCAATTGCCCAAAAGGAACCTACCTGAACCACAAAAATGAGTGTGTCCAGAAATCTCAGTGTCCCTGCTATCTGAAAGGCAGAAAGATCATTCTGGCCGATCAATATACCATAATTGATGGAGCTACGTGGTAAGTTTCAGCTGACATCTTTCTGTTAACATTTTCCCACATCAGTTGAAACATGGTTGTTGAAGACTAAACTGGTTCAAGAAGAAAGATAGCTTCTCATAAATGATTCAGGCTCAGATTTTGTGTAAAAATTCTTGAATCTAAATATCCATAATGTAGGATTATTATAAGTACCAGAATGGCCTCTGTGGGACATACTTGTGCTGTGTCTTACTATGAGCTGACAGACCTGGGGGTTTCCAGATGGCCTCTCATGTTCTATTATTTCATCCTGTTCCCATGAGAAAGTTCTCTTGGGAAGCGCTGTGTTATCTAAGGTGGCCCCTCACTATCTATCTGTTGCCAGAACAACGGAGCTACTTTCCCAGGCTTGGATGTATGATGTAATTGTACTGTGTAACACCTTCTTGTCATTGGTTAATAAAGGTGGGAGGGCAGAGAGCAAACTTCTACTATACTCTCATCTCCATCTTTGTCTTCACTTCACTTCACTTCACTTAATCTTTACTTCTGGTCCTTTACTTTAGCTCATCTCTTAGCTCTGCTCTTGGTCCTCCATCTTTGGGCCTCTACCCTCATCACTTTGCTACTGATGCTCTTCCATTGGTAAATTGCCAAAAGTCAGTCATGTTTGTGCTTATTTACAATACTGTAAGAGCATTTGCTTCCGGTTGCCCTCCACGTGAGATTCAAGGTGCTGGTTATGATCTATAAAGCCCTGAATGGCTTGGGGCCGGAGTATTTGAGGGGACACCTATTGCCGCAGTCATCTTCCCACCACCTGGTTCGGTCCCATAGGGAGGGTCTTCTCTGGGTGCTGCCAGTGGGGGAGTGCCGGCAGGTGACACCAAGGGAGAGGGCGTTTTTCGTGGGGGCGCCTGCCCTGTGGAATTTACTACCAGTAGAGCACTGGATGGCGCCCGACCTCCAGACTTTCCACAGGGAGCTGAAAACCCTGCTGTTTACATCTGCCGGCCTGGACTGAGGGGCTTTTAATAATTTTAGATTTTAATCTGTTTGTGAGGGCGTGTTTTATTATAATTAGTTTTAATTTTTGTATTTTGTGTTTTTAATGCCCTGTAAACCGCCCCAAGTCCTTCAGGAGAAGGGCGGTATAAAAATCCAACTAAATAAATAAATAAATAAATAAATAAATAAATAAATAAATAAATAAATAAATAAATGTTAATCTACCTTTTTTTTTCTAGCTACTGCATTAATGGAAATCTGACTTGCATTGGCAAACCAACGAACCTCTTAGGTATGGATCTCATTTTCTTTCCTGGAATATCCTTTTCCCTACATGACAAAAATATCACATTATGCTTGTCTTATTTCCCTTTGCAGAAATCTGCAACCCTCCAAAAAAGTACATTTCATGTTCAGCCTCCTCGGGAAGCAAATATGGGGCTGCTTGTGCACCAACATGTCAAATGCTGGCCACTGGAACTGGCTGTGTGAGTCAATACATTTGTTATACTTAAGGGCTATCAAAAGTGTGAGAGAGATTGCTGTAGCTGTATGATGCGGAGATTAGTTGCACTAATTCTATGATGAAATGTCTTCTGAAATGTATCTGCTTTACAAGCCAGACTAAAGCTTGGCCCATGAAATGAAATGCATATTCTTGGAATATTGATAGCCTCATGCAAAAGAAAACAATGATAAATACAAAATAGCAGCAATATTCCCCAGGTATCAAAGTAATCAAGGGAGAGAGCAGGATTATCAGTTCTACCCATCACTGCTTTGGGACTGAAGTTGAGCCTGCGGTCTACTGAGTACCTGTTAGGATTTTTGCATTCCCATATTAAAACAATAATATCTATATGTTGTAAGGTGCATTTAAAATGGCTGACAAGGTTTTAGGCCACACCACACTAACAACCTGGAGACAGGGAGTCAGGTGCAAGCTCAACTCCTGCAGTCACAAGAAAGTCATGTGAGCTGTCAATCATTGTTAAAGGTTACACTATAAATATGGGTAGCAGCTATGCCCATACTGGCATGCATACAACAACAGGAACCACAATTGCTCCTTGTGTCTACTCTGCTTGTATTGCTTTCGGTTTCACTTCTGTAAGTACAGCCACCTCATGGCTCCTTTGAATATTTGTAAATAAAGCAACTTCTTGGTGGATCAAGATTGTCTGGCATCCTGGCTTTGGGCTCTATACTGATCCACCGAGCTGCGATCAGATGCAAGGTTCACCATTTAGTTGTTAACAGCATTTTAGATCCAAGTCTGCAATGCTAGAAAATTAACAGTTCCTTATGGGTGATATGATTCTCATGTTGCACCAAATTAAAGAGAGAAAAACCTTCCTGTAAAGGGTTAATATCAAAGGGGCTGTGGGTGATGAAAGCTGTTTCACCTCAGAAGACTATAACTCTGTGCTCACAAGCAAAGGAAATGAGAAATGCTTTGGCCACTTCATCAGCTTTACACTGCAACAGAAAAGGAATAAACCTACAGCATGATAGCCATGACAGCCTGTTTATAAATGTCATGAATTTGGAGGCTGCTATTCCAAATTCCTTTTTCTGGGAACAAGGTCCACTAAATTCAGTGGGTCGCACAAGTAAGCATAATCATACTGTAAATCTCATTCCACCAGTCTCAATTTATGCTCTCATTTTAGACTTAAGTTGGGATCCACCTTCATAGTTTCAAAGCCACAATCTGATATGAAGTTTAAAATGTTAGACTAGCCCAGGGAGACCAAGTTTTGAGTCCATCCTCAGCCACAGAATTTCACTAGGTGACTTTGGGCCAGTCATTCCCTCTTGGGTATACCTTCTTCACTGGGTAGTGGAAGTGGGAAAAGGAAAGAGAAAGCACTTTGTATATTGCCTTGAGCTCTTGCAAAAGGCAGAATGGAAATCTAAGAAATAAAATAAACAATAAGTAACAAACAGACTAAAGCATATGGATGCATATGCTCTTTCTAGGTTAACACAATGATGTGGAATTCATACAAGAATGTGGCCCAAAGGTCCAACTATATGAAAGAGCTATTGTCAATGAATTCTTTTAAAAGCACATCTGGACCTATACTTTTCTATGGGAAAGATGAGAAGAGGAATTATATGTTCATCCACTGTATACTATCATGTATAGTCTCTCTGACATATGGATGGTTGTCATAAATCACCATCTCTTTTGCAGCTGCGGTGATATATAAAGAATATCACTTATTTTCACCGATAATCAATGACTCCAATGACACCATGGTATCAATCATTTTTTGCAGTTGACAAAGTTTATAAGGACTGTTGAGTTGATTCACAGCTTTAAAATTAAGTTTCTACTGGGAAAGGTTGCAAGAACACAAACACATTCTTATTAAAAAATCCTAAAGCAGCATTTGGATAACTGCTTATTTTTTTAATTTCATAAAATCTAGCATCAATCTTGTGATTGTGTTTTCTGAGACCACACCAACTGACCACAGGCTTATAATAATGCTATTTATTATTGTCATTTAACAGCTTAAAGCAGTCATGGAGTAGTTGAATGTATTTAGTATAATTTTAAAAGTACTCAATAGTTCAGTAAAGCTAGGTGCATCTGTGCTACAAGTACCAGTAGTGGGATTCAAATTTTTTTATTACTGGTTCTGTGGGCGTGACTTGGTATGGCTATGCTGTCGGCCAATCAGAGGTGGCATTTGCTGGTGTCAGCCAATCGGAGGTGGTATTTGCCGGTTCTCAAAATTATCGCTACCAGTTCTCTGGAACCTGTCAGAACTGGCTGAATACCACCTCTGACATGTACCCTTCATTTTCCGTATGCTGTTCTTAGTACATGACAGAGTCTATATGCCTGATTTTTTTCCCAGATTCCTACCAAATGTGAATCTGGATGTGTTTGTGCACCTGGGCTGTATGAAAAGCTAGATGGCACATGTGTGTCACCCGAGGAGTGTCCGTGTGAATATGGTGGCATTTCATATGAAAAAGGAGAAGAGATTAACACTGGGTGTCATACATGGTAAGGTTTCTCATTCCAATCATCTGCATCCTTTGGCCAAATTAATTAATTTCAGTTCAATTAATAATTCATACACCTAGGAAATGTCACATCTCCACTTCTCTACAGTGAAGCATCGCTCACTGATTATGTGAACTTAGAAAATAAAATTAGTGTCATAGGAAAACACCAACGGAATTGCTTTCACAAAGCAGTATGCAAACTTTTTATCCATTTCAAATCTTTCTAACAAGCACTTTATGTCTTAACAGTACCTGCACAAGAGGAAAATGGAAGTGCATTCAGAATTCCATGTGCTCTTCAACGTGTAGTCTCTACGGGGAAGGTCACATCACCTCCTTTGATGGACAGCACTTTGCATTTGATGGCAACTGTGAATACATATTAGCTATGGTATTTTCTCTTTCATTGTACCTTGCACACCTGTGGATAATGTCCTTAAAACATGGTAATCAGTTATGCTCAAACTAATAAAATAATTCAAGCCCTGTGGTCTGGAGTAAGGCCAGATAGTTCTTGAGTTACAACCATCCATTTAGTGACTGTTCAAAGTTCCAACAGCACTGAAAAAAAGCGACTTACAACCAGTTCTTGCACTTAAAGCCATTGCAGCAGCTCCATAAAACTCCAAAATTCAGGTTCATCCAGGACATGCATTAATGACAATTGTAGCATCCCAATATCCCAACATAGGCAGAACCATAAAATAAGAGATGTGCTTACCTTACCTGAACCTTGCAGAAAGATATTCCTAATGCAAAGCTCCATTAATATCATGGTTAGATGAAATATCCTTCAGTCTGCTTGGGTCTAGGATTCTAAAAGCCTAAGAGGCTGTATTTTTACCTTAGTTCATTGCATGTATTTTTGCTATCCTGAATAAACTGTTATCTGGCTGTGCATTTCCTCCTAGGACGGCTGTGACATGGCTAAATCCCCACATACTTTCAAAATAGTGACTGAAAATGTTGTCTGTGGAAATACTGGGGTCACGTGTTCCAGATCCATCAAGGTCTATCTTGGGGTAAGGCCATGTTATATAGTTACTGTTGTGCGTGAGGAAGAGTGTTGCCATGTTGAGTGAATGAACAGAGACTTGAGAAAAGAGAGGAGTACTATTTGTTTAGGAAGCTAAAAAAATACTAATGAGTGGTACATGATGACATTGTACTCTACAAATGACATTGTACTCTACTTTTAAAAAATGGTCCAAACATCCCAGTGACTTGCACCACAATCATACCCAGGAGGTAGTTGTGGACAGAATTTTATTTTTTTTTCAAATCTTAGATAGTGTGCATGGTGATTTTTTTTCCCTTGACAAATCAGATCTGTCCCATGCAATATACTGCGGAGGGGGTGGTGGTCAGGAAGGCTCTTGACAAATTTTTCAGGGTGAAAAAGTGTCCCAAACTACTCACCCCATGGACATTTTTCTGCAAAGCTGCAATGAGCATGTGCAGGAGTACACCCAAAGAATGCTGGGAATTATAGGCTCTGCAGCATTGTACATAGCTCTGCACATGCCCAGATAAAAGACAGAGCCAAACTCTGTTAAGGCTTCACTAGGAGGCGATTTTAAGAGAGGTAATATTATAATTCTTCTTTCAAAGCTTTTTTTCCCCCTTCAGAAATAGAAATCTACTTAACTCTCAGCTGGTTTGTCACAGCCTTATTGACTTAAAAGCAACCCTGGAAACTTTTACACAGGCTTCAGTACATTCGAACCCAGGCCTAACTATACCCGGGCAAAGCTGGGTCATCAGCTAGTATCTTATAAACATGATATAAATCTATTGTCAGAACCAAGGAAGCTTCTCAGATCAGAAGCGAAATATCTTCAAGGAAAAACAAAGGAAGTCCAGTTGTCTTTTGAAAAAAAACAAAAAACAACCTTTGGGATAACCGTGTCTTGGGTGACTGAGAATCTCCAAAGTCATTCCCTTATTTAAGTCCTTTTTTATTGAAAGTCCCTAAGATTTAGTCTGATTTTTCTACACTCTGCAACTGAGCTGTGATCCCTCTCCTCATACCCAGGCATATCCTTCTTGGTTTGTTGCAACATATTCTTTCTTAACCTGGGGATGTTGGGAAGGATTTAAATGGAAATAGAAATGGACCTGAGACTATTTTTTCACTTCCCTGTATTTTCTTGACAGAATCTGATGATCGTCATGGGAGATAAAACATTTACTGTTTATGGTAGCAATCCTCTGATACATTACTTCATAGAAGAGAATACACTCCACTTGATTATCCAGATCACAATCCCTGGCAAATACAATATGACCTTGATCTGGAACAGGCACATGAATCTATTCATCAAGCTTTTCAGAGAAACAAAGGTAATGGGAAGTAGATTCCCAGATAGATTTTTCAAGCTTATTTTGCAAGGAAAATAGCACATGTATCCCAACGTCATGCATTAAAACCAAACCTTATCATTTGGGCATGTCTGGACCTTTGTATTCTTCTTCAACTCTCACGACATGAGTTTCTGGTGACATATGTATAAAGCTGAATAAGTAATCCCATACCATGATAGGTTCTTCTATATATCTTAACATGAAAGCAGAAATCAGACAGGGGCAATTGCTGATTTCACACACCATGCTAAAGCTTTTATTTTTCTTTGTTTCTTGCTTTAGCCTAGCATTGTGTGTGCGCAGAACTAGTGATTTTCAAATCATAGCGTTTGGCATAATGTTATTGTTAGAGGTGAGTGGGTCATTTGGTCATGTATCTGTGATAAAACAGGACGTAAGTCTGCTCCATTCAAATGTAAAGTTTTTATTAGAGAGAAATAAAGCAATAAAGATACAAAACCTTAACTAGGCTAACTAACTATGCTCCATGTGTGCAAGTAAGAGATAGCAACACAGGCTAGAGAGAGAAGGCTAGAGGGTTTTTATTCTGTAGGAGGAGCTTGTGCTCTGACCATATGTTATTGGTGGCGATGGTCGGATGACCTTCACTGTGACTCAGCAATCATGGCCAACAATATTCTGACAGTTATGATCAATGCTGTTATGGTTTGGTTTGCATTTAACAAAACCACAGCATAGTGCAGTTTGGAAGAGCTATCTAGCATTCATTTTCTAGGATTATATTTTTAAAGGCCCATCAAACACATAGGCATGTTTTCTCTGTTCAGAACTACCTACAATTTCATTTAGTAAGAGGAGAAAGACACAGCTTCCCATATTTTTCTTTTCTCTATGAAAGGAAGCAAGAAGGGATTGTAATTCAAAACAAATAAATGGATGGCTAAAAGGGAGGTTCACCAATTTCTCTTGACTCCTCGGCTGCCACCACTGGCTAATCTTCACAACCTGAAATTACCACTGTCTCTTCTGCATGTATGAAAAGATACGTATTTTATGGGTCAATGTTTTCCAGAAATGATGTGTTTTTTTTAAATTTTAAACTAGAATCACCTTTGTGGCTTATGCGGTAATTACAATGGCAATGTAAAAGATGATTTTGAAACACGGAGTAAATACCTAGCATCCAACGAATTTGTGTTTGTGAATTCCTGGAAAGATAATCCTCTCTGTGGAGATGTGTCCTTCGCAGCTGACCCCTGTACCAAGAACCCCTATCGCAAAGCATGGGCCGAGAAACAATGCTCTATTATCAACAGCCCACTATTTGCTGCCTGTCATAATAAGGTAAATGCCTGAATGGGTTACCTCTTTGATATATCCTTGCCTCCATACAATATTAATCTCATTAGCGTCCAAATTTTCTTACTATTATCCCTGACTGGCCTTCACTGAACACAAGGATTATGGTAGCTTTTCTAAAACAACCGTTTTCAAACTAACTTTTTGTTCCCCGCTACAGGTGTACAGGATGTCTTACTATGAATCTTGTGTCCGGGACTCATGTGGATGTGACAGTGGAGGAGATTGTGAATGTATGTGTGATATCATTGCAGTCTATGCAAAAGCTTGTTTAGACGCTGGTGTCTGCATTGATTGGAGAACTCCTGACTTCTGCCGTAAGTTTCTTCTTTAAAAAAAAAAAAAGAATGTTGAAATTCTTTCTATGTTTCCTGGAGGGCAACTTCAAAGTCCTTGCGCCCTTTTCAGATTGTTGTATAGCATGACTGAATTGAAAAGGGAAGTTATTAAAATAGAGAAATGTTTGGTGTAACTAGAAACAGGCTATCCTAACTCTGAGCAGGCTATCCAGCTCACAGGCTAACTGGGTCAGAGGTGTTATTCAGCCAGTTCCAACAGGTTCCTGAGAACCGGTAGCGATAATTTTGACTGGTTTGGAGTACCACCTCTGATTGGCCGACATTGGCAAATACTACCTCTGATTGGCCGACAGCATAACCCACTAAGCCACACCCACAGAATCGGTAGTAAAAAGATTTGAATCCCACCACTGAACTGGGGCTTCCTATTAAGGTCAGTCGTGATAGACAACTTCTAGCACAGACTATTAGTTTTTTGTATCAGTCTTTACAAAGCTGCAAAAAGTCACTAATTATCTTCTATGTGCAATTTCAGGCAAAGGAAACCCACCAGGATCCAAAATTTCTTTAGCTCCAAGGAGCGTTTTGACAAAGCTAAAAGTGTACATATTAAAACGTATCTCAGATTATGGAACCATTTGCAAACATTTTCTTGACTGATTTGGAATGAGTTGTGAAATCCATTGGTTCATTTCTTTTAAATTTAATTCTGTACAGATCTCTGTGTATCAGAAATCAACTTGTCAGCTTGATGGTCAACTTGATTTTCTCATCCTAAGGGAGGACAGAACATTGGCATCACTGTTATAATTCATTATCTGTCTAGGTGAGCTTGTGAATAAGTGATTTCTGTGATCTATTGAACAATAATTTTCTTTACTTACTTTTAGCTGTATACTGTGACTACTTCAACACCCATAAGAGGATTGGCATGGATTATAGTTATGTCAATGAAGTAAATTGCACTTGGCATTATCGCCCCTGTAAATGTCAAAATATGTTACCAGTAACAGAAGTCAATGTGGAAGGTAAAATAAGATTGTTTGCCTTTTTCAGACTACAAACTGTATTAGCCAAGGTGTAGCAACTGTATCCCATGAGTGATGGCCCATGAAGTCTCTTTCCCACTACTTTTTCTTGATATTTGCCACCAGATATAATTCCAGACACTTGTCCAAATATTTAGAGCAATTTCCTTTAAATTTATCTTATGGCACTGATTTCATGATTACTCTCAGCTTGCCTCAGTTTTGAACAGTGAATTTGTCAAACAACTGTAGTTGAAGTTTATGAGGCTTAAATTAAAAAGAGAGACAAGTTGTTAATTTTAAGAATTATAATGTCTAATTAATTAACAGATAACAAGGACTAGCTAATTAGTAGAGTGTTGCAGAGAATGCTGGCTTCTTCAAGTAATTTGTCCTCAAAATCTACTGAAATAGATTCCAATCTTACACTAATGATCTCTATCTTTTCCAGACTGTGGAAACATAACTATTCAACTTCACTTTTGATATCCTGTCATCAATATTAGAAGTTTAATTAATACTTAAAAATTATATAATTGCCATGTTTAAAGAGAAACATTAATCTTGCAACAAATTGTCAAGGTTCTGATGCAACAAAGTACAGAAAGATAGCAGAGGCTAAGAAATATATAATATTTTTAAAACATTGATAAATATTTTTCAGAATATGGGTGGGAAACTATAAACTTAGAATAACTTTATTGTCACTTTAAATCTTTGCTAATTAGCATACATTAAAATGAAATTTCATTACCCACAGCTCTCAAAGTGTCTCAGTCTCCAATGTACAGTACATAAACATGGATAAATAAATAAATAAACATGGATAGATAGATAGATAGATAGATAGATAGATAGATAGATAGATAGATAGATAGATAGATAGATAGATAAATCTTATATGAAATGGAGAAATAACCGTCTAATTCAGGTGTATACATGTACACGGTGAGAAAAATGAATCTTGTAAGTTTACCAGACGGATGGCATAGGGAACAAAGTTGTTACAGAATCTGGTAGTCCTTCTAGAAATAACTTCGAAACCTCCTCCCAGAGGGTAGCAACAGAAACAGACCATGAAGTGGTGTGTGGGGTCTCTAACAATGGCTTGAGCTCTAAACACATAGCGCTTATAAGTAGTGTCCTGAATAACAGGAAGCGAGCTTCCTATAATCTTCTCAGTTGTCCTTACCACTCTCTGAATGGACTTTCTCTCTGAGGACTCCAGCCATCAAACCAAACAGTGATGCAGTTTGTTAAAATTTGTTATGGGCCCAAATTTGGACATGTGTGATAGATAATTGTCCAAGGCTCATTTGCAAATGTTAGTAATCTCTTCATTCTTATTTCAAAACCAGTGTTTAGCTACAAGAATGCATAATGTTCACGATACATTTTACTCTTTCTTTCAGGATGTTACAACTGTTCACATGACCAGTACTATGATTCAAAACAGAAAATCTGCATACCCTGTGGTAAGAAAAGAGCTCCAGTTTTAAATAACAACCTCTATATTCAAAAATGTTCTTCAAGTCTATCCAGCTTTACTGATTTAATTATTATGAACATCTTGTAAGGAATAGGCCATAATCAGCTCTTAAACACTGACTTTTGTTGGTCTATCTGCTTATTATGATACTGTATGTGATAATTTAGGAAATGTACACAATATATTTTCATGATACAAAACATTTTATAGTTTACATTTCACTTATGCTTTCTTTTCACAGAACAGCCACCTACCATCACTCCAACAACTGTAACAGGTAAATACAAAATTTAAAATATCTGTATTTTAAGTGTAATGTTATTGCATTTTCTATTTCTGTATTCCTATGATTTTCCTACGATTTTGACAGAAATATGTGGGACCCATAACCTAGGCCCATGATGGTGAACCTACAGCATGCATGCTGGAAGTGGCACACAGAGCCATCTCTCCAGGCATGCCAAATGTCACCCATTGCTCTTCCAGGTTTTGGCGCATGCCAGCCATCTGGTCTTCATCTGCGCTTTGCGTGCCAGCCAAATGGTCTTCCAGTTTCTAAAGTGTATGCATGCACAAAGACCAGCTGGCCAGCATGCATGCACATTAGAAACTGGATGGCCAGCTGGTCTCCATGTACACATGCACATTAGAAGCCAAAAGACCAGGTGGCCGGTGCACATGCGCATGCAGGGAGCTGCTCTTCCAGTTTTTGACATGAATGTGTGCACATTCTGGCACTCAGTTCCTTTTTGGCACGTACACACTCCCATTTTGGCACAGAACCAAAAAGGTTAACGACCACTGACTAAGGCAAAATGACTGAAACATGCATCAAGGACATCCCAAAAAGCAACTAGACTTTGTTTTCTCCTTGAAGATGTTTCACTTCTCATCCGAGAACTTCTTCACTTCTGATTGAATGGTGGGGAATAGAAGGATTTATATTCCTTGTAGTCATCTGGACTTTAACAGAGTCATTGAGGCCACTTGGTGGTAGTATAGTAGCTTGCCAGTGGCATTGTCATTCATTAGTTTTAGGAAATCGAGTACTTTTTCCTTATAACTGCAGGTAGGATCTGTACCACCTGCATTTGAAAAACAAAGATCACTTTTTTGAACCAGCAAAGTCCACATTCTGGACAGAGAGGACCACTCATTTGAAAGAGGGTTCATCTACATTAAAGCTGAACAGCCCTATCTCAACAGAAGGGGACAACTATGACCCCACCTTTCTCCTGTTTGCAACACTGTCCTTTCAGGTTCCACACTGATTTGCATTCTGATTTAGGTCATCCTAAGGGCACAGATAAGCCCCCATGTGGCCTTGAAGTGAAAAATTTTCAAGGAAATAAAACAAGTTGTGTTTTGAAAAAGCATCTTTGGGACAACCATGGCCTGAATGACTGAGAATCCCCATAGACATGCTTCAGCGAAGTTCAGAAGTGACTCAGGCAGACACTTCCCTGATACACCCCCAATTTACAAACATTGAAAAATCTTGAATTTTTAGTGCTAAATTTCAGCTTGAAACTATTAAAACAATAACATAAGGTTTGGTTTCGGTTTGCAAAACAAGTGGTACAATACGTATGTTATGGTTATCCCAAAGGTGCTTTATCTAACAAACTCAAACCTATATCTATAAAAGAGAAGTGTTCGGTGTCGGTGTTTTGGGTAGAGGATGTCCCAAATAGGCTCTTTCACCCCTGCACCTAAATGGCCCAAACTACACAGGCACCTACTCTGAAGACGAGCACTGGGGGGGGGGGGGG
>JANHFR010004041.1:39492-54099 GCA_032468015.1 Mimophis mahfalensis
CGGCAGATTTGGACATTGAGGAGGTTGGGGAGGAACATGGGCCAATCCTGGAGTCTGAGGAAGGCTCTGATGAATGCTCTGTGTCAGAGGCAGAGATGGGACCAGGCCAACAGTTATCAGCTACCTTAGGAGTTGGTGAGGCAGAAGAACAGCTGGAGCCTGTTCCCAGTGTGTGCATGCACAGATTTGCCAGAAGGGAACAGCTAAGGAACAAGTGGGAGTAAAGGCACAGGTGGATGGTGAATGGCCCCTCATATAGGGAATAAATAGGAGCAAAAGGGGAGTGGAGACAATTTGTTCATTTAATTCGTGTGAAGATTTGTTTGTGACTCACAGAGACTCCTTGCCAAGTATTTTCTTGTACAGTGTTGCACTTGGAAAGTATCAGCCTGGCAACTCTCCAAGCCTGATAAGGTTTGTGGTTGCAATTCACCCTTTGCTGGATGTGAATAATAGGAATTCACATTAGCAAATATAAAGGGGGTTTGTCGGGACAAGGAGTCTGTTTCATGATTTTGTGAAGCCTAGGTCAGAACACACATAACCTGGACTGAAGCCTCCCAAAGGTGCTTTTTCAAGAGGCAACTGGAAAGAAGCTGATGAAGCTTCTTGGATAAGAAATGAAACTTCTTCAAAGAAAAACCAGAAAGTCCAATTGCCTCTTGAAAAAAAACCTTTGTGACAACCATGACCTGGATGACTGAGAATCTTCATAGACATTTAGCTATGCACTTTGGCTGGACTGAAGCAATGTAAGGTTAAACTATACTAGACCTATGTTTGTATCATGCTGTAGAAGTCACTGGTACTTCCAACAATATCATGCACAGCATATAACATCTCCAATTCCTGAAGAGAGTAACTACATTTTCAAAATGCCTCTATCTTCTTGAAATCACTAGTCTCCTCCAATGAATACCACTTCCAGATTCTGGCCTTGCACAGACTCTCTTGATACAGATAAAACAAAAAGGTCAGGGAAATAAAGTTGGATAGCAGTGGCTTAAATCCATATTTCCCAATTGAGATATCATAACTGCCATGAGAAAGAGATTATCCCATGCTATAGTCCGAGTGTGGCCATAGTACCATAATGTTTTGAATTAGAGAAGAACAGCATGGTGCCTAGAGATCTAAGAGAATAAGTAAAGTTGTGCTTTAATGGAATAGCTGGTTATAGTCTCAAGGCAGGGCAAAAAAGATACTTCAACAAGGCATTCAATGGTATTTCCAAAGTTCATTGAGATAAATCGTTATTGTTTTGCAGACCTCTAGAAACTGTCAACAGTCAAAGGATCGGAGCACATTTTCTGAAGAACACATACCTCCTTCAAGATATCTGGCATTATAGGCCAGATCCATCCTGTCAGTCTCTTACAGTTAGATCAAATTGGCCCTAACAGGCAGAAATAGAAGCTGGGAAGACATGAAGCTGAAGGCATAGTTGCTCACATGTTTCTAGAGCTGAAATTACTCCTACAAAATGGAAGTGGATGGGACCTTGAATGCCCCTTTGCACTTGCATCAATTGAGGCAAACCACATCAGCACAAAACTGAGTGATTTTATTCCAGTTGTGCCTTGCAAATGAGACAGAGCAGATGTCTGTGGGTTCCACAAAGTTCACTGGGTAGCAGCAGATGTTAAAAGCCCCCAAACGAACTACATGAAGCAACTTTCCTGGATGCTGCAATGTTAGGAAAAAAAAAAAAAAGAGGACATTTTTTCCCTTAAATAAACCTTCTTCTAGTTCCTTGTACTATTTAATGAGAATGACAATGAAGTCTCAACCGCCAACTCCTTAACAAACTATGTATTTGAATTCTAGCCCAAAAATAAGTTTTTATTTTGTTTGGACGCTATATTAAGATTTCTTTCTTATCTGGACAAGAATATCACGAAGACAATATTCACTGAAATAAGCATGAAAATGGTTTATAATGGCTATTTTAAATAAAATAAATATTTCTATTGTTAGTTTTCTTGTATGTCTCCTATGAATCCTGCTAGGAGTCACTGGAGTAGGAATTTAAAGCACTGCTGTTTATGCAACTAGCTGGCTCCACTCTTATTACCAGAAGGTCACAGTTACTACTATGATACTCCAGCAGAGAGATGTACATTTGCATCACAGACCAGCTGAGAAAAAAGGACTACTGCAACACTACCAGTAAAGATACTTTGCTGTGAAACTAGCAGCACCTCTTATGAACCATTGGATATAGGAAAATATTCATATGCTGCTTTAAACAATCAGTCATAGAGATGCTTAAAGGACTGTGTTATGATATAATCATGCATTTTTCAGAATTTGCCAAGGTATGATATGTTTTATATATCAGCCAAATGCCAAGGAAAGAACATACTGTATGTGCATGATAATAAATAATGGCTAGTTAGTTCTAGGAATGCACAAAACAGTGAAGCACATAAAATCAAAAGCATACATAGAAACAATCCATAGAAAAGAAAGTCCAGGGCAGCAAAAATTATTCATCATGATTTCTGGAAAAAAATTTACTATCACATACACACTTTCAAGAATTGACACACAAAATGCAACACAGAATCCCATGTTTCACCTTGAAACATATATGTGAGCTTTGACTTTGCAGGTACATCCACATACATACAGATACCTATGCTCATTTGCCTGATTTTCCATCTACCTCCTTCCCTCCATCAGGTATAGACAGATAAACGTTCACTTTCAAATTTCTTTTAAAAAATGGAAGCGCAAATAATAATTGACTTCACAAGCAATGTAAGTAATTGTCCTATGATCATTTGATTAATGATTATTTGAAAATAAGACAGTACTGAATAAAGTGACTTATGACCAGTCTTCACACTTATGACTGTTGCAACATTCCTCGCTTCACGTGATCAAAATTTGGTTGCTTGGCAACTGCTATGTATTTACAACAGTTGCAGTATCCTGCGGTCACATTGTCGCCATTTGCAATCTTCCCAGGGAAACATTCCAATGAACAAAGCCAATTGGGAAACCTGGATTGGCTTAACAGTTGTGTGGTGGTGGTTAACCATTATGGCAAAAAAGGTAACAAAATCAGCTGGGATTCACCTAATAACCACATGGCTTAATGATGGAAGTTCCAGTCCCAATTGTGGTCATAAGTTGAGAAATAGTGTATCTAGCATTTTAGGGCTAGGTCAGAAAGTGAGATAGACAAATGAACTGATTTTTAAATTGTTTTAGGCCAGATTCTTCCTTAATTTGAGATTCCAACTGTTTCAGTCAAAACTTACATAGCTTTTGCACAGATTGCTGAAGATATCAGCTCTCCAGAAGAAAAGTAGAGACCTTTTAATTTCTTTTTCCCTGATTTCCGAAACATGGGATTTGTCTTTCCATCCCTCCACCTCCAAATTAAAGACACGGTGCTGATAATGCACACATCAAGTTTCATGCAATTGGGTCGTCACTGAGCAGAAAGACACACTTTTTTTTAAAACAAAAGATAACAGATTCTACCCTTGCCAGTCCTATTTTTGTTAAAAAAGGATCTCACATAGAATGTCTGGAAAAAAAAAAAACAACAACCTTGGAGCTGAGATCTTGAAAAACAGTCTCTGTCTTCACTGAAAATTGTGAATGTTTATGCCTGAGACACTCTCGGGTCTTCTTTTGAAGCAAGCTGTATTTTTCACTTGACTGTGTCAAATATTTTATGGCTTCTTGAGAACTGCCCACGAAAGCTGAAATTGGGAAGTGTCATATCTTTTGCTCTTGCACTTTATCAATATTATTCAGGGACTGACGTCATTGTTTGGGACTGTATCACTTCAACTTTAATAACAGGCTGGAGCCTTCCTTGTCTGCCTGTGTAAGCTGGATAAACACAGAACGGTGTGGGTTTTTTTCTTGTCTCGGGATCCTTACCCAGAGATCACACAATGTGCTGTTATTGGGAAGTAAACATTTCACTTTTCTTTTTGCTCGTGTGCCAGAAACCCATTTCTTGAATAAACACTTCACACATTGTCGGTCTTAAAGTCACTAAATATGATAAATAAATAAAAATGTATACAGCCTTTCAGAAATGATTAAACATCTCACTTCTGACAAATGAACAGCCGGAGACTTTATAGAATTCACAGGTCAAACATACCATTTCATTATGCGTGAAAGATTAATTTTCCATTTCAGCTCAACTGATAAACAATTAGATTTTTCTAGAAGCATCGTGCTTAGAACAGTATGCGCTTGAAGAACTTTTTAGCTATTTCATTTTCTTTCATGGCTGCTTGGCTTTACAATGCCATAGAGAGGCGGCGTTGTAAAACCATTTTTCCATTTCAAACAATGAATCAATTTTTCCTTGTCATTCCAAGACATGTAATCATGACATAGACACTCTGTGGCACATAGTCACTTCAAAAAGAAAAATCCAACCACATTAAATCACATTAATTGTGCTTCAGCTAATCCATCACTGCAGCTAGCAGTAACTCGTCTATTCACCCAGTGCCTAGCTATTTTACCCATGATTAGCAGAATGCAACTAATCTCTTATTTATTTAGTTTTCTTGAGCTCTCCTCTCACCCTCTGCCTGAAAAGTGTCTTTGACATTGACATAGTTTGAACGGTAAATAAAATTTTGACAGCACGTATACCCTAGAGGAAGAAAAAAAGCAACCCAGTTTACTGTGGCAGTATAGAGGAATATTTTTCTACACCACATAATATAGAAAGAAAATTATTATACAAACAGATTGCCCTCCTGTTGGTTAGAAATATTAAATGCTAAAAAAATTCTGAAAGTTCATACATACAAAGCAAGCTAAAGATTTAGATTATAGTTGTATATTTTTTTTTTAAAAAAAAAGCATGTTCACGATGACATGCATTTTGCTATATGATCCCTGGAAGATTTTTTTGTCTCTAAATGTTTCAGTGGCACACATGTGTATTATGGGATGGAATCCAAAGGTATATTGCTGGGAAATGATTTCCACAAAAATTCCACAGAATTTCTTTTTTCCTGTATCTTTAAAACCTGCTCTAGGAATAAACTGAACTACTATCTGAAATATATGGGGAGTGTGTGAGTTGGAAAGAGGGGAGCTGGCAAAATCCTGCTATGTATTTAGGCATTGATCACATAACAATGGATTTATCAGAGAGTTCAGTAAGTTAATATTCTATTTAGAAAATTACAGCATGTTATGTTGTTTTTGTCAAAAGTTTAAAAAGCTAAAGTTTTCAGGTAAAAAAAGACAAAATACATGGTAAGAGATAGAAAACCAAAATCAACCTCCTGCTTCATGGCTACTATTAAACACTGAAACACTGACAAATTGGAGATTGTCCAATTGTGCATCTAAAGATGCTTTAACAAATTCTTCAACACTACTGCAATAAATGCAATAACTGAAATATCCTCATATACAAAAGGTAAGATCAACCTCTCTCTTCCCCTTCCTTTAGTGTATTCTAAGAGCCAGTTCTCCTTACACATGAGAGGTATATCTTTCAAAGTGCAACTATAAATCTACAAAAAACATGACGATAATCAATCAAGGATATAAGAACTCAAAAACTTTATGTGGCCCATGTCTTCAAGACTGCACAGTTCCTTCCTTGTGTTTACTCACACAATTCCTCTAAGTAAAGCATTTTAAGTAATTTGCAGAGTTTAACAATTGTTTTTCTCCCCAATATATGAGGACTTAAATTAAATATTGAGATTCAGCCTTCTCCAACCTTTCATAGAGTGAAAAGGAGACTAAGGCAAGCAACGAGGTATTTAAACTACTAATGAATATGAAACAAATAATGGAAAAAACACAGCTACAACCAGAATAAATTCAAAGCTGTTTAACCTAAGGAAACATTCCTAACCTAATTAGGAATACATTTTTTTCCTAAGGATGTTCTCAAGTGTTCCTAATGTTGCTAGAATCTGTTTGGACTTAGGCAGTAGATAATTACATATATAAATACTTAATTTTGAACAGCCATGATTCAAAATTTGGCAGCTCTGTCATTTCCAGTGGATTTGGAAAACACAAATTTTAAGAATTGGCTTTAATAGTAGTGGAAATTTCTAAAAAATTTCCATTTGCTACTAAGACCAGTTCTTAAAGTAAGCACCATTAGCAAGGAAATTGCAAAAAGGAAGAGAAAAGAAACTGTGCAATAACAACTAAAAGGTCTTCAAAGCCTCCGTTCCTGCTAATGCTTACATCATTACTGAATTAGACAGACAGCAGTGGTTTCTTTGCAAACTTAATTTGACACATAAAAGCAATGTTGAATTTTCAGTATGATTAATAATTTAATACCATCTTTTTTCCTTTCCTTTGTATGTAGTGGGAGCCTTACATGTAGAATAAGAGTAATGCATCTGTTTTTAGTCTGAAGAACAATTCCCACAATTTCAAGCAAACAACTACTTTATTTGAATGCTTTGTGTAGTAGCACTGTAGTAATTTCAGCAAAAGCCTAAACCTGCTACATTTAATAATGTATGAGAGAATTTACTATCCAAAGATCTCAAATAAACTATGATTGCATGATTGACCTTTAAAATTACTTTCATAATCTGGGATCAATGGGTACTAAAGGAAATCTTTTCAAATTAAACTTGTTCATCTCTCACCTTTTGTGCGTCTCTGCCAGAGATTTTTCTTCCATCTCATGGTCAGTTTTAGCTAAGTAACAAACAGAAAATTGTTTAAGTTAAAGGTAAAACATGTGGCAGTGATGTTATTTAATAAACTCGCATTGCACATATTCTGGGGGAGAAAACTAATGTCTCAAGATTTTTTACATGTATCTTGAATCGATGAGCTTGGCCTTCACTTTAAAATCATGAAACATAGAGTTAATATATCCAGAAAAAGTGTAAGCCTTGAATTTGACACCCCTGGTGTATTTGATACCTTTTAATGATGAATTATGATACAAGGTGAATTCTCCCTTTTGGCAAATTATACTAATCAAAAGTTATTGCAAAACTCTGATTTACCTGTAATTATACAAGCACTTATATAGTCATTTTAACAAAATCTGAATAGAAGCTAGACCTAGCAAATCTTGGTGAAAAAATCTGGATACGTTGGCTGTAGTTAGTAAGATAGTAAGAACTTGCTGCACATTTGATCCAAGAGACTTGAAGAAATGGTTAAACTAAATAGGACAATAGGATATCAGAACCATTAAAGTTCAGCTATTATATCTACCATTAAAAGTTAAATTAAGTTAAATTAAATTAGGTGTTAATTTAACTTAATGCTGATGCATTCTACATCATATCAACAAGAGGTTTCACAAAGGTTCTCTTCGTCATTCTCTTCAGTGATTTATTGTTGTTGTTGTTGTTTTGCTAGGATTGTGTAATGCTTAGAACTTGACCTCTGAAAGCTGTTTCAGAGCATCTTGGTGTATGAATGTCTGCAACAGTTTAAAGTGACCACTCTGTTATTAATACTACATAGAGTTTTCTTTTTCTCAAACCCCAATTGTCATCTTGACACCCCATCATTAGACAAACTGGTTAGGAGAAATTGAAAAATGACTACATCCACTTTTAAAAATCAAAACAACTATTTTTTTTTTTTTGCTAAGAACCGTTGACAAGGGATAGAGAAGGACAAAGCTTTGTTAATTCAAGGAAATGAGATCAAAATTTCAGGTAATCTGGTTATATGATTCCACATATTTTCATCATATTGACTTTACAACCCATGGAGACACAGAGTTGATGACAGGGCACCCAATTTTCCCATTAAGTTATCCACAATAATAGTCAATGTTAAATTCAAGGCTCACAAACATGCTTCTTGGGGTTGGACAGCAGGAGAAACATAACATTAGCTTCACAACCATTTCATTTTATTCCAAGCCTGCAATTTAACATTAAGCCAAATTAGGCCTGGAGCCAAATAAATTTGAACTGGATAAACCAATACATAATTATTCGTTGAGCAGAGGTATACTTTTTTTTAAGGCTTAATTGCAACTATCCCTCAACTACAGATGCTAAATGTTATCACAAAAACAGTGCATCTCCTTGGCATCCTCTACTGTTGAAAGACTGTTTAAAAATATCCTGGTATGGAAGCTATGTTAGCGAATGTCATTCAAATGTACAACTAAGATATACCTAAATGCCTAGAAGGAAGGCAAATATACCTGTTGCAGGATAACGTTGCAGGATCCAGTCTGAGGGATCAGAGCACCAACTATCTAGAGTTCATTGCCAAGCTTATTCTGTTCTGAAGGAGCCACTTGAAATGGCAACATTTTTTTCCCATTTTTGCTTATTCCAAGGATGTATAATCTTGTATAAAAGTGATTTATACAAACTTTAGACATTTTAGTTTTAAATCATGAAATATGGAATGTTGTTCAATCAGTTTCCTGAAACTGTTAAAACATTATACCATAAAAATGAGATCAAGCAAAACAGATGAAGATTCCTGCACTATGGGCAGGATATTGGACTTCCAATGTCTCTTTCAACCCTATGATTCAAAGACGTATCTCTGTTCCCCACCCCCACCCTTAGAGCATTTCATGAAAACATTGCTTTTCAAAAATAAGCCTCTTGGAGATGAGAAGGACAAGAATATGAAAGCAATATCCACCACTGTGAATCTCTTTATGATTGTGTGGGACATAGGATAAATGTAGAAGTAGAAACAGAGAACATGAATGAATACTTTTCGTCTGTAGGTAAAAACTGTACAAGTAATAACAAGTCCAGAAGCTTATACAGAACAATGAGAAAACATGAGCCAATGTAGATGAGTGATTGCTATCAACAGTCCTATGCCACATATCTTACTCTTGAAAGAGATGGGAAGATGACACAAAACTATGTATAGAAATAACTAGAGAAAAGGGAGCCAACAATTTTTGACACGCAGTGCCACATTCATGCTGCTTAGTTACTGGATCTCAACTCTTAATAAAAGGCAACTGATACTGGGAAGGCTTGTGATGAATAACTGTTGAAATATAGGTATCTTGAAAGAAAGTATGCTTAGCATGAAGTTAAAAAAAAAGACAGCAGGAAATTTCTTCATTAGAGTCAAAAATAAGTTTGCTAAATGTTCTTGGAGACCAAAAGTTTCATTGTTGTTTCATGAGCTTGCAACTGTAAGAATGGCAATTACTTCTCAATGAAAAAGTTGTCTCATTGACTAAACTAAGATCTGGATTCGGAAAGACACTATGGGAGGAAAAAATGATGACTCAAATTAATGAGAAAAAGATTACTTCCTTTCTTAGAACATGTATGAAAAAAGTCCATAGAAGCCAAGCTCTCAAATGGAGTATAAAGAATTACCCATAGTGATGAAACCAAATCTTATTTTTACTAATGTTTTTAATTAGGTTAAGGAAATTATTACACACATCTGTTGAGAAACTTTTACACTGTCCTGAAAAAGCTGAGTCTCCTTCATGGACTATGGAAAAAATAAATTAAAAAATGAAAATTCCATTATTAAAATAAAAAGGAGAAATCAGCATTCTTTTTAAATACCAAGGTATAGAAAACATCCTGATGTCTTGCAATCTTTCAGAGGAGTTTAGATTGCAACTCCCATCATCTCTGATAGGTGGACGTGCTGGCTAGAATCAATGGGAACTGGAATCAAATGATGTCAGTCTATTTGATTTTAGGAAGAAACATCTCAACTTCCCAGGGTAACTAAACATGTGAATTTTAGTGTGAATTTTCCACATTTAATACATCTCTTTAAAGTGTTAAAATATTGTGCATACATGTAGCTATGTATTACAATGTATTTATATGCAAATATATGTCATACAGCTAATGATCTTATGATTAACTTAACAATCAGATTGCAAATGTTTGAAAAATCATGCGAGGACTTAACAATCACATCATTTAGCAACAAAAATTCTGGTCCTAATGTTGATTGTAAATTGAGGACTGCTTGCATATATATGGTTCATTAGAGTTCTAGCACCCAGACATTTTGACATTTTTCCTATTTTAGTTAAGACATTTTATTCTTAGCACTTCAATGCAACTATATCAAAAAGGAAGAAAACAGATTTGATATAAAATAAATTATAAAGTCATAGGGCTGGAAGGGACCTTGACAGTTTGCAAGTTAAACTCCCCGTCTTATGTGAGCTGCCAAAATCAAAAAAGCAGAAAGTGGAAGCTCCTTATTATCAATCCAGATATTGGCAATCCAGATATTTGGAAGTCCAGATAAACTAGCCCTGATTTTTTCCTACAGGGTTATTGGGAATTAACAGATGTCTGGGGCAAAAATAATTTCCAGGTCTGGTGAGATTCCTTTGGGACAGAAGTTTATAAAGTTTATATAAAAATTTATAAAACAGATAATTTTGTATGTGTCTTAGAACTAGGTCTGCATGAAATATGTGAGGCTGCATTAGATAGGAAGATTATGGAAACAAAGAAAATACGCCCAGCTGCCAGGACTCCATTTCCAGACCCGGATGACTGAGAAGCTTCATCAACATATCTGGAAGCAAACTATTTTCAAGGCAGTAGTTGCTATTGCTAGTTGGAACCCAACTCCTTATTTCCTAGAAATACTTTTATTACAAGATTTTGGCAAATCTGCTTTCAACCGACAGACGAGGCAATACAAAGAAGGCTAGATTGAGCAGAAGAACTTGTGCACAAAAATACAAATAAACAGCTTGATTTGTTTTTTCTTTTCTTTTCTTTTTTAAGGAAATGCTTAATCCATGAACTGCATATTGGAGAACTATTGTATATACTCACTATTAATTTTAAGAAATTAAACTTTGAAAATTGTTTTGAAAACTTTGCCTGAATACATCCTGTACGAGCAAATCTTCACAGTTCTCCTTTTTATTTTTATTTATTTTTTCCACAATGGAATGCTGGAAAGAAATGGAAAGGAGCTGGAAAGGAGCTCAAAATCTGTCTGTCTGTCTGTCTGTCTGTCTGTCTGTCTGTCTGTCTATCAGCATAGCAAGTCTCCCCAAAGTGAAAAGAGCAAGTCCTAGTTTGGTGAGGAGGAGACGCCAGCAATAGAAATATCAAGTTTGAAAATGGACTGGATCCAGTTAGGGGCTGCAGAGATTCCTCCCTCCCATTCAGTCCTATGGGAGAGGTGGTTGGATAGCAACTTGGAATGCTGCTGGCTGCTCTGTTCTGAAGCCCTCCTCCCCTCTGGTCATGTGATCTTGGGTGGGCCTGCTATGAAGGGGTTGGAAAGAATTTCTGAAGCCGTGCTCTGCATGCTTTCCTTGTTTTGCTGGTTCTCCATTATCTGTATGTGTCCAGTCTTGCGGAAGCAACCCGTTGATTAAATCGACCTCAATAACAAATGACCATAGAAAAACCTATTGCAATTAAAGCATATCAAATTCTCAGTGGGGAAGAGAAATCCTGCACGAACATTTTCAAGTTTGAATTTGATCCAGCCAAATAAAAATGAGAGGATTTTATATTCCAAGGTATATAATGTTACTTTAATTACAGAAATTAACCAAAGGTTTTGGCCATACATCTCCTATAGGGCATTTTTTTTTTAAAATAATACTCTGCTGGGAAAGATATTAAATGGAAATGACAGCTGCATGGGAGAATTAGCTGACAAGAAGGGCATATATAGAATCACTGCTTCCCTTTTCAATCAGCACATCCATGTCCTTTGTGGTACTTTTCTTCCTATAACAGAGTTTTTCCAGGTGGGAAAAACTGCTAAGAGGAACGTTCCTAAGGGAAGTGAGACGAGAAGAGGCTACAGTAAGAGCTGAAATCAGATGGAGATATGATACAATTGGGGGGGGGGGGAACCTTTTCTTTCCATTGGGGTTCCTATTGTTTCTTTAACTGTGACAGATAAGTAAAGGGAAGCATGGAAATCAGTTGTGAGCCTTGGCAGACAGTGAAGGCTACATGGCAGGGAAACCAGAAATTATTCCCCAACTCACATTATATGAATTTGTGAATAATTTAAGGGCTACAAAAGCTCACAAAGAAGTGGGGGTCGGGTTTCAACCTATTTTCCAAATCACCAGAAGGCAAGACAAGAAATAATGGATAGAAACTAATCAAAGATAGAAGCAATCCAGAACTAAAGAGAAATTTTCTAATGGAATGGCTTGCCTTCAGAAGTTGTGGGTGGTCCATCACTGCAGGCTTTTAACAAGAGACTGGAAGAGCCACTGGTCTGGAATGGTATAGGGTCTCCTGCTTGAGTAGGAGATTGGTCTAGAGGGCCTCCAATGTCCCCTCCAGCTCTGTTATTCTGTTGTTAGTCTTCTGATTCTTGGCAAAGTCAGTAGGTGTCAGAATAATTTAAATCTTTTATTATCACACTTGCATGCCACTTTGAAAGACTAGTCACCTGATATAGAAAGGCCTCATCTATATCATCTTCACTTTTTCTTCAGAGTCCATGAAGATCCAGGGTTGGAAGAATACTGATAGTATATTTATTAAGAATTTCATGGTATACCACTACTAAAGACACTAGAAAGGCACCTTCTCACTTAGTTCCAAAGTAGAGGCCCTTTATTCCCCTAAATAATTTACACATACAGAGACTGGAGAAATATGAGTTCCCCCATTATTTAAAAGATCATCCCAGCATTATTTTATTCTATATAACAAACAGAGATCTTAAACAATTATATATTATATATTCTTACTGATCCATTAATTCTATATAGTCAATTAATCTGTTTGTTCCTTATTCTATTCCCTAAATCTCGCTATCTAACTTATCACCTTATTTTCTGCTATCCTTTTATCGAGCCATATCATCTTTCCCAGCTCTTAAAATAACTTGAATCTTGTCTATCTTGTCTATGTTTTAAATGTAGGTTAGAATTGTGCCGAAGCTGACAAAAACTTCCCTTAAATAATTTGAGTGTGTGTGTTTGTGCATATGTTTATGCGGGCATGATATTAGGTCCGCACAAAAAACATGATAAAGATCAATCACTGAAAAAAATGAAATGAAGATGAAAAAGTAACTATGTCCTACAAACCCACATTTCTTTTTATATTTCCTGAATGTGACCTGGACATTTTTAGAAAATTCTTTGGATTTTGTTTCCAAAACAGATGAGTGTCCGATTTGCAAATGAAATAACCCAGAAGTTTACAGGCCCTTTGAAAAATATCACCATGTATCTGGACACAAGTCAAAGCACCAGTTTATAAAACTGTCAAAAAACAAATGTTGGAAAATTACTTCCTACACAGAATACGAACTCAGAAAACTTTTTTAGTGAACAATGGCCACTAATAACATTCAGAAAGGGAGCCCAGAACAGGTAAGCTATTTTGAAATAAGAAACCATCTGATTAAGTTAATCTGCACATTTCTATGGCTCCAAAATAAATAGACACGTCACTCACCATGTCTAAATATTGTTTCTACAACATTCTTGTGATAAAGCTTGGAAAGGTTAAATTACTAGTCATTATTTACCTTGACTAATGAATTTGTCCATGTTGTCTTTAAAGGGCTGGATATGTTCTTCTAATGAAAACTGGCAAACCTTGCCTGCTTCTGTCTCACATGCTGAAAATTAAAGTAACATAAGGATTTGAAATAAAATGTTGCTTTATAATATTCATTATAAAGAAAAGTAAACTTTCATTTATAGTTTCCCTGTGTTGGGTCCAAACAGACATTCAGGATGAGTTGCCAAGACTGATTTCCAAATGAAATCGCACATGTTTTTGTTGGATTACTGCCACTTAGTCTGTCTAAAATTTATTAATGACATATGATTGGTCACATAAATCTATATAAATTTAATTTTTAATATGCAGGAAGGAATACAACTTCAATAGTTGTAATTTCAATGCTGCCTATCTAGAATAAAAATCTATCTCACTAGAAAAAAATCAGCATGCAGTATTACAGTAGTAATATCCTATCTGCCATATAAAAGGCTCAACTGTTTGCTTTTCTGATGCAAGCCAAAATTTGCATCCTTATGGATGCATACTCATGCAGAATCCAGTAGCATATCTGAAACTCATTTAAATATATTGGCCAAAGAACAACTCTTTAATATGCAAATCAGTACATCTATATGTTACCATTGCTTTCATTCTCAAAACAAAAGTATTGAATTCTGCTATTTCCAAACCCAGGTGAAGTGTGAATGCTTTTTCTTTTATGATTACAGATTTAATACTTATTGTTAGATTTATAGCTTTTTCTTCAGAACTCAAAGCTACATACGTAGTAATCTTACTCCAATTTTTCTCCAGTAGCTCCCACGTGGACAAGTTGTGGTAAGTGATAGTTATAACTGGTTCAAAGTCATCAGTGTGTCTCATGAATACTAAAGGACTTCAACCTGGGTCTTCTCAGGATAGATCCAACACCTTAAACACCCTATATTCTTACCATGATAAACCCATAAAATTCTCTTGCAAACAGTAACTGACATTCACCATTTAAGAGAAACACAGAATAAAATGATGAAAGACCTTTAAAATGTTGAATGGTCTGCAAAGTTGTGGGTAACCTTAACCATTTATTTCAAATTATATCTGAAAAAACAACTGCTTATGCTCATGCCAAGAGATTGAACTGAGCAATGTATTTATCAGATTATGTTATCGA
>JANHFR010004041.1:108510-120758 GCA_032468015.1 Mimophis mahfalensis
TAGTAGTAGTAGTGGTAGTGGTAGTGCTGGCCCAAACCAGGCACTCTCTCCTTTGCCTCTCCTCAAAAAGAACGTAGTGTTCTAAGTAAAAAAGAGTTGGAACAAAGAATAACTGATATCTCAAACAGCACAAAAGCAACAGAATAAGGTGTGTATTGAAGCTTGCATCAAAGAAACAGCTAGCAGAAGTATTAAAAGATGCCTGTACTTTAACATCAGATATAAGCAGCAGGTGACTATAAGAAATAAGCCAACTAATAAAGAGCATGGCTGCAGGTAATAGCAATAGCAATAGCATTTGATTTATATACCACTTATCAGGGCTTTCAACCCTCTCTAAGCAGTTTACAAAATCAGGTATAATTTAATACCCTGGAAGGAAAATCAACAAACAACAAACAAGAATAAAAGCCAAGCAGTGCACCACCAAAATGGAAGTTAAAATTAGAAATGTAGATCAGCAAAGTAAGATCAGGTGCACATAAGCTAGAACAGATGAAAGAAAAGAATCTGAAGAAGATGTCCAAAGAATAGCTGATCAAGAAATATCATCTAGAAACAAGGAAAATTAAGAAAGCATGGAAATAATAAAGCAGCTAATAACTGCTACGGTCAGGAAGATCAGCAGATATGAAGCTTGAATTGCATGCTATAGATAGAATCTCCAATTTCAATCAAATCAGTAACTTTTCTACCAATCCATTAATGGAGAGACTGCAATGAATCAGTGAACACTTGGCAAAAAAAGAAAACAGTAATGTTCTGGTTGCTGCTATGGGACAACTAAAGAAACACAATGAGTGCAGCTTGGATAATTGAGGTGGATTTTTTTTTTAAAGCTGAAATGAAAAAAACATATTCCTTGACTTATGACCACAGTTGAGTTCAAAACTTCTGTTGCTAAGTGAGACAGCCATTAAGTGAGTTTTGTCCCATCCCTTTCTTACCACAGAAACTTAACCTCTGCAGGTTAAGTGATTCACTGCAGAGGTTAATTTAGTGAAACAATTGTTAGATAAATCGGGCTTCCCCATTGACTTTTCTTGTCAGAAAGATTGCACAAGGTGATTACATGACCCCAGGACACTGCAACTGTCATAAATACATGCCTGTTGCCAAGTGTTTTAATTTTGATCATGGGTCCTGTACAATGATCATGTGAAAAATGGTCCTGTCATTTTTTTCAGCGCCATTGTAACACCAAATGCTCATTAAATGAATTGTAAATTGAGAACTATCTCTAATAGCAGCAGAAATGGTGGGAAAAAAGGCAAGGAAGGTTAAGAATTATTCAGTACCAGGTGAAGATGAAGTGCATGATTGTTGCTGAAATATCTGATTGATCTGCCATCCAATGACTGCCAAGCAGTTTAACAGCAGCAAGGAGGTGAAATTGAAGATTGGTTAACTTCTAGCAAAAAGGACTTGATAATGAAGTATCCTATCAGAAAGGCAGCACCAGGCACTAAAGGCCAATTATCAACAAATTTCTAATGGCTAACTGATGTGATAGCTGAAGCAGTTCAATAGTGTCTAGTTGAAAAAAAAAAAAAGCTGTTTCCACCTGAGCAGAAAGAAAATTGCCCAAAGAGCAGAGGAGCAAAAGATCAGATCCTAACTGACAAGATGATTTTGGAAAACTGCAAGAAAAGGAACACCAGTTGAAAGTAGCTTGGATTGATTACAAAAAGTCATTCGACTCTTTGTCATATGATTAGATAACCAAGTGCCTAGAAATAACAGGTGTCAGGAGAAACATCAGCAACTTTATGCAAAAATCAGTGGCACTATAGAAGACACCGTGGTTCATGGTGATTGACTGGGAGAAGTTAATATCAGGAGAGGAATATTTCAAGGAGACTCACTATTACCACTACTGCACTGATTCCTCTGACAATAATACTGACCCAGTCAGATCATTTATTTATTATTTTATTTATAATGGGATTTATATGCCGCCCTATCTCCCGCAGGACTCAGGGTGGCTCACAACAATAAAACCATAACACATACAAAAGTTAAAAATAGATTAAACTATCAATCCCATTAAGAGTAAATTTAGAATAAAAATTTAAGTTAAAATCATTAAAACCATTAAAAATCCCCCGTCAATCCAGGCCGGCGTGATGGAATAAAAACGTTTTTAAGTCGCAATGGAAGGAGTGGAGGTCAGGGACCAACCGGAGCTCCAAGGGAAGTTGATTCCACAGGGTGGGTGCAGCCACACAGAAGGCTCTCCCCATGGGGGTCGCCAGCCGACATTGTCTGGCTGATGGCACCCTGTGGAGGCCCACTCTGTGGGAACGCACTGGGCAGTGGGAAGCTGTTGCTGGTAGCAGATGTTCCCGCAAGCACCCTGGACCTAAGCCATGTATCATGGCTTAGGTCCGGGGGTACTAAGATCCTGGCTATCAATCATTTATTGATTTCATTAAATTTAAATGCTTCCCATCTCCTTGATAAGGCAACTCTTATCATGTCATAACTTATCATATAATACTCGTCAGCCAGGCTATACCACCTCCTTTACATGGATCATCTGAAGCTGTATGGAAAAAGATCATCTGAAATAGAATCACTACTTAATCTAGTCCATATGTATAACCAAGATATTGCAATAGAGTTTGGACTGACAAATGTGTCACCCTCATCATCAACAAGGGAAACCTAATGAAAACTGACAGAAGCAAGATGCTCTATGGCAATAATAGCCAGAATCTGGATGAAGACAATAACTACAAATACTAAGCTAACATCATCAAGTACACTGAAATCAAGAAGAAGGTTAGAAGTGAGTATATCATCAGAATGAAGACAATTTTAAAATTCAAACTTAGCGAAGGAATAACATCAAGGCTATTAACACCTGGGCAGTTCCAGTCATTAGATTTACTGCACAGCTTTCCAGCGGACTGGATGCAAGTAGAATTAAAAGCCCTCGATAGGAAGACCAGAAAAATAATGACAATGAATCACACCCTTCATTCATTCAAACTGCAATACTGACAGACTCTGTTGCAATACTGACTGACCAAGTAAAATAGGAGGGCTTGGAGTATTGCAAGTACACCAGACAGTGGAAGAAGTAAAAAGGACAGTGAAGAAGATGCTCTGAAGCTAATATATCATGAAGGTTTACAAAATACCAAAGAGACCAAACTACCCTGTAAGAAAGACCGAATGAAAAAAAGAAAAGAGAATTCAGGTAAGGCAAAGCATTACATGGCCAGTAGATTTTTAAAAAAAACCAGGCAACCAGATCTGCCCAATGGCTAAGAGCAGGAAAACTGAAGAAGGAAACAGAGGGGCTCATTCTGGCTGCAAAAGATCATACTTTCTTAAGTTACATTTTTGCGCTAGACACAGCTTTCTTTTATCTTACAGTTGCCTTGGTAGTGCTTTTTCCTCCTGTTACTCAAAATTATTCCTTCTCCCTATTACACTCAGAAGAGAATAATTAATATATCCAGCCATCTCATACAAGTGATTCTGGGTAGATTATAAGGATTAAAACACAGAAAACGTCACCGCCTATTTCTCCCAGCATCCAAGGATAAACAGTATACCAAGACATTAAAACAGACAACAACAACAACAACACAACAAAGCTCTTCTCTCCATTTAGCCCAAATGTCTGTGGAAAGAGCTATGTCTTCAATGTTTTATGGAAGGACAAGATGAAAGACTGCTATAAATAAATAAAATTGGCAGAGATGAATTGGTATAATACCATCTCTCAAACCCTGGCTTTCATTTCTTCCTGATAAACATGTTTGGGAGCACAAGTACTGAAGTTTAGCTTTCCATCAAGGACACTATCTTCTGAACTTTAATTTTAAAAAATGGCATTTTTTTCAGAAACATGAAGGATTTATTTTTACAAGAAGTGTTTTGGGCTTACACATTTATTTTATTTGTTGGAAGTAGCATATTTCCAAGTGCAGTTTAATAATTATGCTGGGCCATTTGTAAAAACAAACAAACAGACAAATGTACAAATGCTTTCAAAGGAAAAATAAAGTAGATAATTATGAACAGCTAAGATTAAGAACTGGGAAAGAAACCATGTGTCAGTTCCAAAAGCCCTATCCTCCTCCTGATGCATCCCGGGATGACTTTAGCTTTTGAACTGCCAATCATACTAGGGAGGGCTCTAACCCTCCTCATTATATTATTGCTTCTCATTATTGCTAATGCAGACATTGCTGCTATGGTGTGCAAAAGTGCAACAACTACACTGTTTCAGGAAGATCTAACCATCTCAAGGTCATGCCACAAGGCGGGCACCCAGATGCGCACCAACCAGCAGTGGGGGGATTGGTTAATGTGATTTGTTACGTGTTGAGGGGGGTGGTTGGATGGAATTCTTCTTGGGGGAAATGAAACTTTTGAATCAGTTTCGGAATTGCTTCATGCTACCAACATGGAGTTTGCTAATAAACAGTATCTTGGATGAATCCTGTGTCTGAGTCGTGCTGGATATGGCAAAGCTCTTTTGGAGCCTGACACCATGATTTTTTTAAAAAAGAAAAACCAAATGTGAATTCTAGTAGTTGGATAGGTTTTTCTTGCAAACTGACATTAAATTAAAAACATTACAAATATATAACAACAATAAAATATTGCCTAGGGCTCTGGAGTTAAAGATGCTCACCAGTAAAGAAAAGATAATACATGATACAAAAATCATTTCCAGACATGACGGCTCTTAAATTTAAATGAGGCTGCCAACTGTTGCTGCCCGGTGGGCTCCTCATGAGTTAAGCCAAATAATGAGTTCACCAAACCAGGTTTATTTGGAACGAGAGAGCAAAGGTTTGACTTTGCCACCCCCCTTTATTGATTCAGCATAGAAGGGGTGGTACAGAAATGAAGCAGGGGGCAGAGCATAGGGAGGTAACATATTTGCATAATCACATAGTAATAAGGCACGTTGTTCATTGTAAAGCAAGTAAGCAATGGATACATGAGACCTAGTTCTGACAAGGTTATTTTCTATGTGTTTCAGCTAGCTTTATGCCAACCTGCACGTACGGCCTGTTTCTACACACGTACATGGATTCCCACAGCCAACCATGAGTGAACAAGTACCAAAATGGCTAGTAAACAGCAATATAGCAATATTTTTTTTCAACTCATAACGAGATGAGACAAATTACATTTTAGGGGTTTAGATACTGTAGTTGCAAACTTCTTAGTTCTCAGCCCTCCTCATTATATTATTGCTTCTCATTATTGCTAATGCAGACATTGGCTGCTATGGTGTGCAAAAGTGCAACAACTACACTGTTTCAGGAAGATCTCACTTCACTCTCCAGCATCCCCACTTAAATGAACCGGGTAATAGATAATGAGAAAGAGCTCAGTTCAAGATGACAAATATCAGTGATTATAAAGACCAAGTAGATTACCTCCCCCTCCCAAAAAAAACCCTTATATGGTACAAAACAGGTTTTTACATACTTTAAGAAGTGATATATTATAATTATTTGATACAGTGAAGATAAAATCCTCAAATTCTTTGAAGAACCATAGAGAAGGCAACAAACATTTCTTAAACATTTTGTTTACAGGACCCAAAGATAATATGTGGATAGCAAAAGATCTTTTATAAAACTATACAAACTAAGCTATATATTTAGTTCTCATTTGTTGTTTAAAAAGTTTCATAAGCCTAATGAACTAAAAAAAATCTTCTTTGTAGAATAGTAATTGCTTTTGTCACCAATAAATATAACGTTAAATGTTTCCTGAAATTAAAAACATTTTGAATGAATACTACAGTATCATTTTTCCTCCAGCACAGTGGCTGTAACAATACATGGCTAATTCTCAAAATATGAATATTAGCATAAAGCTGTTCCCACAATTAGAAATAAAATAAACCCATTAACTGTGGCCACACAAGCCTACAGGCTACAGACAGGAGACGCCATTAAACTGAGCAACTACAAAAGTTTGCTATTCAAATTGCCTCAAGATCAAACCACCTCAGACACAATGCAGGTCTCCTTTTTTAAGTTAAGAATTTGGAACAATGTTTTAAAAGCAACTTTTAAAAATATAAAAGAAACCCGAGATATTATCAGAACATTAACTTCTATGACTAAGTTTCTAGCTGTTGAGTGGCCCTTATTGTTGATCAGTAAACAAACGACATGCCAAATTTGTTCCCACACAGATAACACCAGCAAAAAGAGTCAAATACTTAAGGAGACATAATGCAATGCAGATGTTACATAATTAAACACTTGGAGAAAAAGAAAGTGCATCCTTTTATTCCAAAACAATATCAACTTCCTGAAGAATTTGTTTTGAATTAAATTCTTTTGGAAAGAAATTTAAATGCCGTTAGTAATTGATAGTGTCTCAGAATTATTATTCATTTTAACTAACCGAATTATTAGTTGATTAAATTTCTTATAAAACAACTCAAGGTTTACCATGTAACAGTAACATATAAAATGACAAATGTAAATACTTGTATTCAGGCTTGCAAAATCTGGCAAAATGGACATATTACTACTTTTTTTTTCTAAATGGATATTCCCAAAATTTACTACCAATGTTCTACATTTGTATAACATTAATCATAATGAAGTGTATTTGCTTTGTTTTAAGAGATGTGAATTTAACCACTGTGGTTTAATGCTACATGTTAAATAGGCTACTATGCTTTGTTCAATAAAGCATGATTAAACATTCTGATTTAGCATGATGCATAAATACAGCCAACCTCTTGATCTTTCACCTCTCATATTATTGAAGTGTTGTCAGACTCAAGCCCAAAGATGATACAACAAAACCCAATAAAGTCCAATCCTTGTTTTGCTTACACCTAATGGACAGAATCTTGCCAAACTAAATAGCAATAGCACTTAGACTTCCCAGTGCTTTAAGATCAAACCATCTCGAGCCATCTCTAAGTGATTCACAGAGTCAGCATATTGCCCCCAACAATCTGGGTCCTTATTTTACTGATCTCAGAAAGATGGAAGGCTGAGTCAACTTTCCACTGGTCAGGATTGAACTACTGGCAATCAGCAGAGTTAACCTGCAATATTGCATTTTGACCACTGCGCTACCATGGCTGTAACCTTTTAAACTACTAGATATTGCCTGAAATATTTTAGGATGTGGCCTTGCTGAATCTTTTTGGCACTCACCCATCCAGCTCAGGACTTCTCAGTCTCTTCATTTGGATTCTCTCTGATGGAATATGCTCCCTGGGAAAACTCTGTACTGCCAAAAGTCCTCTTCACTATTTTCCAAGTGCACATTCCATCACAGGTAGTGTCATCTTAACTTTGGTACCTTCAGTTCATGTGGACTTCATCTACCAGCATTTTGAGCACCAAGGGAATAAGTCTGTGGACAGCCACTAGCCACATACTATAAATATTACCTAGCTATATGCATTTGCATGTTTTTAAAATTAGTTTACATGATACATTTTTTTTTAAAATTGTGCCAACACAAAATGTTTATGTCATAATTGTTCAGTTGCAGCAGTGGATTGCTGATACGTGTTTTCTATAAAAAATTTTTACAGATAATTTTATTAAAAATGATATCTAGATAAAATACAATACAATACAAACTACAAAAATATAAACAGAAAAATACCAAAAAAAAGGGGGGGGGGGAGTGGTGGTGCTATGTGACAAAGGAAAGGAGGAGAAAAAAGGAAAGAAAAACAAAAAGCAGTTTTCCCCTTCATTCCAGCAGATAATAATAATTTTAATAGCTTATCACCAACTCCAAATACCACATATTCTTTCTTCTCACATAACTTATCTCTTAGAATAAGAAAAACAAAGCCCAAATACTCTATCAATCAATCTTTGTCAGCAAAAGTCCAGTAACCGCAACCAGATGTAACTATTTTCTTCTTTGAACCTTGGTTGCCCAAGCCATTTTATAAATCTTCCCTGATTTCTTTTTTAAACAAGTATTCTTTAACCCCTTTAAAAAAACAAGTCCATGAGATGTTTTCTATTATTTGAATTAAAAGGCTATACTAGTCATTTAATAGACAGTGTTGTTTGGATTTGCTTGGAGTTGGACTAACATCTTTAACAAAAGAACAAGTATCGTTGTGGTTTTAAAATAGTGCAAATGATGTAGAGTAATGTAACTAAAGAGAAAAAAAGACAAGCACCTAAACCTCTTTGAGGGAATTGAGCAGTCCAGGAATGCAAAATGTGAATGAATGAATGGACAAATAAACCAGTGAACCTGAGCATAGTATGAAAACAGAGACATTATAAGTATGCCTGGTTAACATTCCTTTAGTTGAAACAGTACTTTGGCCCCATCCTTTCTCCTTTCCCAACTTCCACCTACTACCAAATGTTTCAATAGTGAGGACTAAAACAACTTCCAAATTGTAAGCAGCATTTTGGGTTGAATATTTTTTTTCAGCAGCGAAGAAAGTATTACCATTCTTTGCAATTCAGTCACAACTTTCTCTTATTATATGATAACGAATATTTTTCTATGGCTTATCTGGTATTTCATCTAACTCCTATATCCATGAATGCCTACTCTCTATTCTAAATTTGAACTGTTAATAAAATGGCCCTTTCCCAACATTTTTGTTCTCTTTCCTACCATCTCACCGTACTCATCACCCACTGCCTGATATGAAATTCTTTTAAACAGAGGTCTTCAAATTGTAAGCAACCTTTCATTGTATTTTTGTCATTAAGATTGCAGTATTTCAACTGGCTGGCTAAAAGAAATACATTACATGTGTTGTTTTAAAGAACTAATCCCTAATTAATATAGAACTGTTCTTGTTAATGCTTCTTTGTATGACACTGGATGAAAGATTTCTCATATTGTTTAGATTCACATATACAGCAATAAGTAAAAATAAGCATCATGTTCTACAACAAGAGACAGAGCAAGACAGATTTAAACATTTCACTAATTAAAAACAATCAGAGAATCCTCAGCTACAAAAAAGTATCCAAGCAAATAAAGAAATGTTTTCTAATTCTGATTTTAAACTAAATTTCTTGTATAGAATATCATTAGCTACGTTTACTTAAAAACAAAACATAGCTGATTATTAGTTACAAAACTAGCAACATTTCACTCAATGACAGAAGGAACCCTAAAAAGAAATATTTAAAAGTCTCACCCATAGCACTACAGTATTGCATTTGCAATATTACATAAAAATAAGAGCATAATGCCCAAAATACTAATGTACACAGGAGGAGGAGGGGTGGGCATTACGCCTCCCTTCTAAATATAAAATTTAATTCTTGTTATGATGCCTCCATTAACATGTTGCAATATTTAAATGTTACTTATCTCAGCTATCACAAATTACTGTTCTTTCTTATTAGATGTGGTATTAGTGCCACATGCATACAGTTCAATGCAACTATGCTTTGGATTATGAACTGTTTCCATACTACTCCATACTAAAGATTTCCTAATTATAAACTATGACTTGAAGGCTGTTGAAGACCTGCATGCAATGAAATTTCATTTTAATGTATGCCTATTAGCGTACATTCAAAGTGAAGATAATTCTGTTCTGTTCTTGTTCTGTTCTTGTTCTGTTTTGTTCTTGTTCTGTTCTTGTTCTGTTCTGTTCTGTTCTGTTCCTATTCCTGTCATTCATGTCTTATGCTATTTCCTGGTTAAATGACTGTAATATACTGTACATAGGACCATTTTTAAAGAACATCCAGAAATTACAATTGGTCCAGAATGCAGCAGCATGTATAGGTTTTCCCATAGTACATTATTGCTGTAGGAACTGCAGCGGCTCCCAGTTTCTTTCTGGGTGCAGTTGAGGGGGCTGGTTATTACTCTTAAAGACCTGCATGGCATAGATCTTTCCCTAAGGATATCTATCTATTCTATTAGGCTGGAGAGAACAGCCCTACTCCAGATCTCTCCCTTAGATGTTGTCAACCAGAAGGATCTAGGTAGTAGGGGCTTCTGGGCTGTGGAATACTCTTCTCTCCCAGGATCAAGGATACCCCTTTCTTCTAGCCTTCCAGAAGACCTGGAAGAGCTAGCTTTTCCCTCAGTCAATGATATCAGGTAAGGCTAGAGCCAAACATCTGCAATTATGTTTTGGTTGGGGAATGTTGTTCAATGTACTATGATTTTTTTCTCTTTTTTGCATATTGGTTTTACTGTTCTGTTGTGTTTTCTCACTGTTTGGGAGTCACCAGAGCTTTGATGTATAACATGGGTGTCAAACTCAATTTCACTGAGAGCTGCATCAGCATTGTGGCTGCCCTTGTAGGGGAGCATGGCCAGCTGGTCATGGCCCAATGGGTGGGTGTGGCCAGGTTGGGTGTGGCGAGCTTGATGTCATTCATGTCAGGGGCAGGTCCTGTTGGGGATCAGGCAGAGCTGGGGGGATAGAGGGGTCTCTGGCAGAAGGGGGTGGGACCAGGGAGGGTGCCAGGGCCTGGCCCACCAGAGGAACAAAGAGAGACAGAGGGGTTGCCATGAGGCAGCCCCACTGGTCGCCATCATCACCATGTTGTGAGCCCTGTATGTTCTGCCCCCCCAACATCCAACCTTGTTCTTCAGCAAGCCTGCCCCCCCACCTGCCCACTCGTGAAGGCCCTGGTGAACAGAAAAGGCAGAGAGCCCCCATCCCCAAGAGGCAGCTGAGAGCCCACACAGCACAGGTGGGTCCAATCCCGCAACTGCCAGGCTGATGCTCAAGCAGCAGGCAGAGGCACCCGATCAGGCCTGCCAGATGCCTAGGTGGCTACGTGGCCTCCCAGAGGTGCAGCTGCCTCCTCCTTCCTAGCTGTGGCTACCGCAGACAAAGATAGATTGTGGGGCTGTGATGAGGCAGCCCAGTCAGTCACCACCCCCATGCAGTCCCTGCATGTTCAGCCCCCTCCCTCAAACCTCATCCTCCAGAAAGCCCACCCCTATGCCCCCCACCCCCAATGGCCCCAGCGATGGGAAGGGAAGGGACCTTGAGTTTGACACCCCTTAATGTATAAGATGTGTAGCCATACATGTTTTTAAAATTAATTAATTGCATTTGATTAACTACATCAGTTTCTCTTTACAGCTAGTCCTCGACTTACAACGATACATTTAGTGACCATTTGAAGTTACAATGGCACTGAAAAAAATGACTTATGACTGTTTTTCACCCTTACGACTATTGCAGTATCTCCATGGTCATGTGATCAAGATTGAGAGGCTTAGCAACTGTGCATGGGACATTGCAACCAACTATGTTGGTTGCAATGTCCCATGATCACCTTTGTGACCTTCCAACAACCAACATCAATGGGGAGGTTAGATTCACTTAACAACTTTAACAAGAGCAGTGATTCACTTAACAATTGTGGCAAGAAAAGTCGTAAAATGAGGCAAAACTCACTTGACAATTGTCTTACTTAGCAAAAGAAATTTTGGACCCAGTTGTGGACTGTAAGGACTACCTATATTGTACGTCAGCACCATATTCCCACACACATTCATATTTTTATCAGAACTCTATTACGGTACATTCTCAATAAACCTGCTTTGTAAAAGAAACATGGCCTTTTAGAGACCTTTCAGGATATTCTGCTCCAAGTTTTAAAAATATGCTTTAAAATAATACAATAAAATGCTTACTACTGCAAAAGAAAACAAATCCTGCCAGACATTGAAACCACAGCCCCTAATGTTTAACCACAACTACTGCCTGTCTATTTAATCACTGTTTGCAAAACACAACTCAGTAGCCATCATTTTATTGTTTGCAGAAGTTTGTATTTCTAAATTTCATGTTAAATAAACTTAAAATGTAAGACACTTTAGTCTGAACATACAGCATCCCTATCACAAATAATATTTAAAAATGCACCTTTCTTAACTAGTAAATTATTTAATTTTATATAATTGGAATTATAGTTGGAATTCCTACTTAATTCTATTTTTAAAAACAGAAATGCTACATTCCAATTCCTATTTCCAGCTGTTCGAGATTGATATATATTCTCAATGCTAAAATATAAATAAGTATCTTTATAATTTAGAATTCCTAGAAAGAAATGCCAGTCTCACAGTCCTGAAACGTAATGTATTCCATGAGTATTCATTTAATGATGTCCTTACAGCTTTGATAAAGCAACACACTATGTTTGGCCAAAAATGCCACTTTGCTCTACTGTATATCTGTATGTATCTATATCTATCTTATATATTATTACACTGTCAAATATTAACTCAGTACAAAAGATAAATTTTGCTGTGTT
>JANHFR010004042.1:27362-38728 GCA_032468015.1 Mimophis mahfalensis
CTGCGTGCTCCTCCTCTATCAGATCTTTAATGAGGGGAGCTTTGTTAACCACAGACCTGGCATTACAATACACCAGCAGATAAGTGACAATGAAATGCTGTTTTTACTCAAGCCCAGGAAAGGAACCACAATCAATCAATAGTCTCTGAATGTACTGAGGTGGAAGGGCATGTATAAAGATGTTTATCAGAAATCCACCAGCCATGCTCCACTTTCGATTACCCTCTCACAGCCTGATCAGGACAGCATCAAAGGCAACCTATCACTCAAATAGGAAATCACTTACAGCAAAGATATTCCTACAGCCTCATATGGATAGTTAAGAGCACATCCAATTAACCACTTTGCTGACTGAGATTGCTTTATTATTAATTTTATTCCAATTTACGTTAATACTTTGGCAGTAGGCATGAAAAATGACTGAAACGACAGAATGGAAATTTTAGAAGGGAAATATAAAATGTGGTAACTTAAAAGTCCTCATTGGACTTTGGACTTATAAGTCATGATCCTGGTGGCAAAAAAACCTTCTCTTTCATTCTAATAGGATGCTCCTTAATTGGGGAGGCCTTACAAAACATGATTTAACTGAAGAATAAAAAGATATTCAGAAAACTATTTGATACATCATCCCATCTTCTTCCCCCAGAAACCAAAGCCAGAAAAGCACATTAACAAAACAGCACTGAACAGTAAACTTGATTTCAAAGCTTATCCTTACTCTCTTAAGGTGCTCATTAAAACTCAAAGCTGAATTAAAGTGTGTCTGCTGAACTGTCTACATCTGCATATTTTCACACAATTTTGAACACAATGTATACTCACTAGCCCTATATTTGGGAAAGGGCCCACTCTGAGAGGTTTTTGTGAGGTTATATGCAACATTCAGTATTTTTTTTTCCTGAGATGTGCACAATGTTTCGTGATAGAAATGTCCTGACTTTGAAATATTCCATTCTGAGGTCAACAGAAGTGATCCAACATTGAAATAACTTGTTAATCAACCTTAGCAAAAGGTTGTCTTGATCATAAAAATAACTGTAACATACATTTCTAGGTTGAAATATTTCAAACTTCCACAAGATAAAAAAAAAACAACCTGCTTTTTTGTAGTCCAAAATTACCTGTATGCAACAATTCACACTTGAAAACCAATTTGGTCTAGTGCTTAAGGCAGCAGGCTAGATATGGGGAGATATGAAGGCAGCTGGGTGAACCTCGGCCAATCTCTGTGTCTCAGATCTAAGAAGCAGGCAATGGCAAGCCACTTCTGAAATTGGGTCAATGACAATTCATCACAGCCAACTTGCCACACCGCCAACTTGCCACACCGCCAACTTGCTTGGGACAACTTGCCATGGCCAACTCACCACAGAACAACTCATTGCAGGACAAGAGTTGACACTAATATCAAAGAAATGGTTGAGGAGAATCATTCAAAAAAGGATGCAAAAAGAGGGACAGAATGGAATGTGAATGGCAAAAATTAATTTCTTTTAAATTTTAACTAATTAAATAGAATTGTTAAATTTTTGCACAGTGAGTTGTCCTGTGGTGAGTTGGCTCCAGCGAGTTGGCCACAGTAAGTTGGCTTTGGCAAGTTGTCCCATTCCATCTGAAATATTGCCAAGAAAACTATGGAGACTTGTCTATTCAGACACTATTAGTCAACACTTACTCAAAGACATGCATACATAAACACATATACAGGATTTACTTCTACAGGATGTGTTTAGTATCTGGAATAATGGAGAAAATTGCAAATTGTCAACATATTTACTTGATAATCCACAGCCTGTATGGTTTAGGTTTTTCCTATCTCAACTTTCCTTCCTTCATACCTACACTTTCCAACTCACTTATCTCATTAAGCCTACACTTGAGTCTTCAGGTTCTGCAGTCACTCATCTGCTCCAAGTAGGACTTGTTCTTTTACAAAGTATGAAATTATTAGTCCAATCCAAGTACTATTAATTCACCTTATAAGCAGGTGAGGTTTTTGTACCGTAGTTAAGGGGTACATTTTAAAAAAAGCTGAATAGACCATCGTTGGTCTCTTAATTTCAAACTGTTCTGGAGAGTCATAGATGGTTCCTTTGGACAATCATGAGGAGAGATTCTCAGTCAATGCCTCATAAGATAGTGAGAAAGACTAGTTTCACTCTCTTTGTAGACTTTCAAAACATTTATATAAATGATTTCCTACTGGGATTGGAAAATTTTATTGAAATATCTTAACAAATATATTTTATTGCTAATGTGAATCTTGAGCAGATTTTATTCCTGTATTCCTTTAATTCCCCAGTCAGGAATAATAGAAAAATTATTACAGTTCCTAGAGTTCTACCTACAAAGAGATCCAAATTGAGAGTTACTTCCTTTCAAGTGAAGATATGTGAAAAGTACTTACTACCACCAGTGGTGGACATGTCCAGAGGTGATTAAATTTTGGAAGAAAATTAAAAGATGGCTAGGGGAAATTTTAGGACACGAGATAGAATTGGGGCCAGAGACATATCTACTCAGATCCACCACCAGGAAATGTTAAAGGAGAGACATGGTACCTCGCATTACATGTCATAATGGCTGCAAAGATAGCATCTGCACAATGTTGGAAAGATAAACACACCCCGCTGGATGAGATATTAGTGAAGAAGATCTTGCACTGGGCTGAAGCGGACAGACTGACTAAAAAGCTGAAGGGCAAGGATAAAAAAAAGGAGAGAGTTACTTCCTTTCAAATGGAACAGGCAGTATTTTGCTCAATATTAGCAATCAGCTACTCTATGACAGAGATGTCTAGGCTGATGAGAGAAAATGCTGTTGACATGGCCCAATACTGGGCAAATATTGTTTAGTTTTAATCCCCTTTATTTTACATACTGTTTACATATGCTACATTTTATGACTTATTTTATATCTATTTTATTTGTTCAGTGTTGTATGTTTAGAATTTGAAGGTACTTCTGACAAAAGTAATGAAAGAGTATAAAAATGATTTTACTGGATGAAACTGAATTCATAAGCCATGTACAATATTGAGGTACAATTAACCACTGTTGTCTATATCACACATTAGCCTTCTAGGTTGCCAACCAAAATTTTCAGTGCTTTATCCCATTTAAAACAAATCAGTCAATAAAGAAAATTATATAAACATGTTATTTCCTGCTGCAACAAATAAGTTACTCCTACAGAATTCTTACTCACTATTATACATAATTATTTTTAAAATGTTCATACAGCAATAGTTTCCCTTTTCTAACTCCCCTAAATCATTTTTCTACACTACCAACTAAGGAATTTTATTGCATAAATATAAATCTCCAATCCATGAGCTTTCTGGAAAGCATTAGCCCTATTAAAACTGGATTTAATCCAGGATTTTCAGATTCAAGTTAATGTCAGAGTTCCAATGAAACTCTCCATATCCATTCAGCACTCAGACACAAAATCCATCCAAGTAAGAATTTATTAGACAAGTCATGTTGGCACACCTGGGAAAACCCGAATCTGAAAATCCCGGGTTTTCCCTGCATAAATGAAAATCCAACCCCAACCCCATACACCATCAAATGGTCCAATCATTATCCATCCCAACCGGACACAGTCCTTCAACTATTCCTATCCCAGGCGCAGCATGGCCTAACCTTGACACAGGAAAAGAATGCTGCTTAGTCTAAACTGCTACTCACTAAGAATTCCCCCCTCCCAAATTCCCAGGCTCTAAATGTGGCAGCCTTGAATCTTCTATTTTAATGCCCTGTACACTGCCCTGAGTCCCTAGGGAAAAGGGCGGTATATAAATCAAATCAAATCAAATCAAATCAAATCTGGGAAACTATGGCTATATGGCTTCCATGGCTGACAGAGGCCATTACATAAAGGGTTAAGTTCACCAAGCAAGCAACTTCATATAAGCAATAGTTAATCACTACTGTAATGTAATGAATTCTACTTTGCTCAACATTTCTTCATGACCAACATTTTTCTGTTATTAGTAGGCATATTCTACCACCATTACCACCCTACAGATATATTTTCAGAGATGAAATACAAACCTACTTTTCAGCAAATATGGTAGTAATTCCCTGTATTCTATTGTGACACAAATAGATCAAACATTTATTATTTTTGTTTTGTTAACAGGCACTACATTCATACAGATTTTAAGTACTTTTTATGGTAATGTGTATTTTATAGCAGAATATATCTTTTATAGGGATTTTATAGCAGCATACACATTTTATACACGTTATTGTAAAATATGGATTTTATATGCATTGTGGTCCATTTTAAAATAAAAAAAAACAGAGTAATAAAATTTGAGAAACTGCAGAATCAGCAAGAAAACTATTCTGAATTACGCATTAGTTTGGAAGATGTGAATCCAGTCAGTTCACTTCCAAATCGTAGCTAAATGAAGTACCGGTAAATATATTTCTAAATGTGAGGTCTTTCAAAACATGTGGCTAGTTCATGCATTACTTCTATTAAAGAAATTGTGGAAGCCTATATTGTAGGCTTCTTTCAAGTATTTGTATGTCACATGGTCCTTTGACTCTGACAGTGCTTGAATTTCCTCTTTTCTCTGGCCCCTTCGTGCGTGTGGTAATAACTTGAGAAATAGTAAATAATCTAAAGTGTAACAAACAAAACTGAGTGGCTATATATGCATTTTATATCTTATACCCTAGTTATTTTTATTTGGTAATTCAATCTGTGCATCAGGATTTAGTCTTAATCTGCTGTAGAACTCACAAAATTTCTCTGAAACTATTACCACTCTTGATTCTACCATCTACAGTTTCCTAAATCCATGTGACTTTTCTTCTTCTTTTTGTCTAAAAGTAGTCTTTTTCAGGATGGGTTATTTTTTATATATATAAGTGTGGAAACTGTTTTCCATAGCCTTCTTTGGAAAGTGGGGAAAAGGAGGAGGAGCCTACTGTAGCCTACAATGTGATTTCTCATCCAAATAATAATTAAGCCAAATTCTGATTATCTTTTCAAGATCAACCAAGGTCAGCTAAAGTTGTCAATTAGCTAGGACATCTTCCCAAATACAAGTTTGTTCTTCTTCATAATGATACCAAAATAGGAAAATCTAAGAGATAAAATATAATTTATCAAACTCAGTCAATGATTCCTGTATTCTAGCACCTGAAGTCTAGTGGGATTTTATGATAAAGGAAATAATAAAATCAGATACAAGAAGTAATTTTCAAATCTGCAAAAGGTTACCATGAAGAGAGTAAATATTTTGCCAAGACCTCTACCGTCACAGATTCCAGTTTCAAAATCATCATTCAAGTTATATATTAGAAAATGTCACTTCAAATTTTCATCAAATTTAAATCCTTGGGTCAAACTTAGTTAAAAATAAATCAATGTTGGAATGATCATCAACTTTTTAAAATTACTGAAGATAGGAGCCAAGCTGTCTCTTTTTAAAATTGTACCTTGTCCTTCCCAACAAGTTTACTCTGGCTTTAGTATCTATTACAAACTAGAAATGGCATCATAATCAGTATTAAGCTTTTTTATAAGATTTCACTGTATGATCTGGGGATTGCAAGATTTTGTTTCAGTTCTTATAGCACCACAGAAATCCAAGCCTTTATTTGATTTCTCCTTCTATGATTTTATTCTTCTATTCTGAGACTATGACTGCTACTTATTCTGAGGACAAAATTGAAATCATAAGAGCAGCTGTTACCAAAAGACACAGGCTCCTATCTGCAGATGGACAATGAAAGATGCTTCCTCCAGGACATGTAGAAGCTCCTTTTTAATGATATTCATAGAGACAGAATCTGTCAGCTATGATTTCATTTTCATCTAAGGCCTAGCTTGTCCATATTCTATTAATAAAATGTCTATCTCTCTTTTTTTGTCATTTAAAACTATTTGAAAGTAGAGAACAATCTCAACAATTCTTTCATGCCTTCAAGCTACTACAGTGTCTAAAAGGGAATGGGACACACAAAATGCCCATTACGGATTAGCCATTATATCTCATGGCTACTCCTCCTTTCTCAGTTCCAAATTAACCTCTTTAGATATAGACCCAAAGTCTGAAAGGGAGGAACTCATTCCCTGAACATATTTAGACTCTATATTGTCATGAAGCTAAATGGATTAAACTTTTATGCAGCCTACTACTAGTTTGGGATTAGAAGCAAAGCAAAATTGGATCGGAGATTACCAGGAAGTGACAAAATTGTAGGCTAGACTAGGATGTTAAAAAAAATATATCAAAGAGTCCTTCGGGAGTTGGGCGGCATATAAATACGAACAAAATAAATAAAATAAAAAATAAATAAAATAAATAAAAAATAAATGCAAAAGTAAGATTCCTTCTAAAATCTGTTGTGCTTTGCCACTCCTTATCTTGGAGGCAAAGTCAGTTGACCAGTAGTGGATATGATCAAGGGTGTGCAGTGGAAAGATGCATTAATTGTATGTCCATCACTTTCCATCACTTCCGCTTTCAAAATGAACTTTTCTCCAGGCTTCCCACAAGCTACAGCATAGTTCAGCAGACCTTTATTTCATCTGTTGAAAATCCTGAGTATGTTTATATTAATCTACTTTAACAGTATTCTGAAATACAACTCTTCCTTAACAAGCGCACAGGTAAAGAAATACATCTTTACCCTAATATACATTGCCATGTCCCCAAAATAATGAGGCATGCTGCACTGGTCTTTTATTGCTTGTTTGCTAGTTTGCCTATCTCTATTTGTCACTTTCAATCATTTTCCTTCTTCCCTGTGGAATAAGAAAGTTGTTGCCCAGCAGCTAATCAGTTTCTCTAAGGAGTTCTACTCTAGCTACCGGTAGTTGCACAATCAGGGCAGAATCTGTCTCCCTCTTCTTTGGGGCTATTTCTGCCCTACTTTCCCCCTTTATTTCTTTTATTTTACTTTATTTTTATTTTACCTTATATTAAAGCAGCCTAGAGAAGCTGTGCCCTCTCGATTTCTGTTTCAGTGCCCTGACAGATGGATATTTTCCCCACTTTCTAGTGACCTACTGAAACAACGTCCAAGCTAAAGAAAAGAACTGAAAGAAGGTAACATTCAAGCTAAAACGGAAACCCTATAAGGAGTGGCATATTCTCAAAAGTGAATAGTGCCACTTTTCAGTGACATGTTATAGGCAGCGCAAGGAGTGGCATTTTACAAAATTGTAAAATGTATGTTACATTATTTTGTGCCACTGCAAGTCCTTCACTTAACAGCACTTTAATTCAGTAGAAGTACAGAGTTTTACAAAAGAAGAAAAAGAAAAACCAGGAAAAGCATGCAAGATTAGGATCTTGCCCTTCTATTTCTGTCAAGCTGAGGGATGTACAATGCAAAACCAATATGCAAACCAAGATATTACAGTATAAACGAACATGCCAAAAGAGCCTGCTTCCAGTTTGGCAAAGGAGCGAGAAAAGGTTGTACAGTAGAACCTTGGGTTGCAAACGCTTCAGTTTGTAACCAGTTCAGGTTCCAAACGGAAAATCCCGCCGAGTTTTGGATCTGTTTACAATTCAAAACTTGGCTTCCGAAAAAAAAAGCAGTGTGGAAAGCTTCCTTTCCATGCCATTTTCCTGTCTCCATATGCACAGAATTGCCTGAGCATGGACAGTAAGTGTTGCTTCAGGACACGACCAGTTCGGGTCACAAATGCAATCCCGGAATTGATTGCGTTCACAACCTGAGGTTCCACTGTATAATCTCTCCTTATTTATTCAACCTATATGCTGAAGATTTATTAAAAGAAACTAGATTGGAAGAAGATGAGTATGTTGTTTTATATTTGGAAGAAGAAACATCAATAACTTGCACTATGCCAAAGACACAACACTGATTGCTGAAAATGGAAAGGATTACAAGCTCTAATAATTAAAGTCAAAGAGTACAGGAGAAAAAAAGGACTGAAATTAAAGGACACTAACTAGTAACAACAGGTATAACTACCAGCCTTAAAACTACCAGCCTTATTAAGATATTGAAGTAGTAGACAGTTTATGTTTTTTTATGATCAACCATCAACAGCAAATGAATAAGCAATCAAGAAGTACACCAAACTAACAATTAGTAGAGCAGCCATGAAGGCTTGGAGAAGTTATTCAAATGGCATGTTAGGTCTATATCTACAAAGAACAGCAAGCAGTGTTATTCTCTGTGACATTCTAAGCAAGGGAAAGTTGGATTTTGAAGAAGTGTAATAGGAAGAGTACTGACACAGTACTTTGAACAGCAATATTGGTGAAGATCTCTGAAAACAGCATGGACAGCTAGGTCCACAAACAAATGGATCACTCTAGGCATAAAGAATCAGGCTCAAATTGTCATAGTTTGGACACATTTTGCGAATATCTAGCTCTATATATAACATACTTACTGAGAGAAGTGGAAGGAAAGAGGAAAACTAGCATCAAGATGTTTGGATTCATTACCAAATGTGCTGTTGGAAACCTTTAAGGACTAAGTTAGGCACAGAGAATCATGAAGGAAATCTATTTATATGGTCACTAAGAGTTAACACCAACTTGATGGTACATAATCAATCAAAATCAAAATCTGTTACTGCAGATGTTCTTGAATAATTGAAAGTTTCTCACAAGTACTTATAAGCAAGTTGAAATGGTTTTGGAATAGCTTACTGAAGACTGGCCTTAATAATGCAGACTTTTTCGCAAAACACTACACACCTCTTCAGACTTTACAATGAAATAATCCAGGTTCAACACTTGGCAGAGTCCCATAGGAGTAAAGTTTTGATGTATGAACCTATATGAGATACTTGTTTCCCAGTATTTTTTTTTCTCATTCAACTCGTCCCTTTTTAACTGAACATGAAGAGTTCATAGATATTCCATGATATTCTACATACAAAGCATGATAAGTTTTATAAAGGCATTACAAAAAAGTAGGCGCTTTTTTTGCTTTGTTTAAATATATCTTAAATATAGAGAAAAATATTGATTCAGCCACTACACATATCTACTAGCAGTCAGACCTACATTTTATCTGTAAGGCAAGAGCTACTGAAGAAAGCAAGCACTAAGCACATGAGGAAGGCGAAGTGTCTGAGTCTCTCCCAAATCATGCCTTTGGCAGCTGCACTAATGTACACTGCAGGACCAAGATCAGCCAGAAATTTCTGCTCCAGTGAAGCTTGTACAAAATGGGGAGACTTCTTGCACAAATATTAGTAAATGAAGATTATAAAACAGCTTCCAAAATATCATCTGGCCTTCCTCTATCTAGTGCTGCTCCAAATTTCATCCAAAACGGTATGGGAGAGATTATCTTTGAAAATTGCACTGAGATGTGCAAAACAAATCTGCATCTGTCATCAGGAAAGCAGATCGTATTAAGATGCTGAACACATATTTGGGACAATAATAAGACAATCGTTTATTGTTGACCAGCCATTATGCCACATCAAAATACAGAATAAAGAACACCAAAGGCCATATATTATAACAGAACCAATTATTTTTTTAAAAGAGTAAGAATACAAATCCTATTTTTGCATTCCCCCTATAATTTACCTCAATCAGACCTACATATGCAGATGTCAACTGAACTGTTTTATTCTGCATTATATGTAATTTTTGAATTCTGACTGCACATGAAATTTGCAGTTTTTAATATTTATTTATTTGTTTGTTTGTTTGTTTGTTTGAATTTTTATACCGCCCTTCTCCTGAAGGACTCAGGGTGGTTTACAGGGCATTAAAACATAAAATACAAAATTAAAACTATATATTAAAAACAAGCATATAATATAAAGATGTGTACATGTTTGGAGAAAAGAAATATGAAACACAGCAGCATCCCCAGGCTGAATCACCCTTTTCCCCATCTACAAGTAACTCTAATCAATTATTTATTGGCCCTTATTAATTACAAAGTCAGCTTAGGAAATTCCTCTTTAATTCATGCTTGAAAGTGGTATCATTTGGAAGTATGTAAAAAAAAAAGAGCAATAAAAATAGGGATAGATTACAGGTGGATTTCTGCTGAGTGTTGACTATGACATCATGCAGCAAATTAATTTCCAAGAATCCTGTCACCTCTACCCTAAAATACTACTGTAGAACATTTATTTTTTTTTAAAAAAGCAAAGGTGGAAGCTGCAGCACAGATCTTTTCCTGATCACCATACGCTTTTCTTTCCCACAAAGCATAAATGAATCCAAGGCAAATGCATATAAATAACTGAAAGCACTGCTTGAGAAACAGAACCCGACAGGCTTCCTGGACTGTTGTTCTCATTACCTTCAATCTGCCGCTTCAAATTTTTATTCCAGGAAGTTCTTAATGGATTCCCCCTTGCCCTTTCATTTTTTTTTTTTTTAACCAAATGTGTGAAAACCGAAACTACACAAAGCCTTTAGTTCTTAATATCTTGCCATGCAGGCATATGTGGTGAAGAACATGCAGAAGAGGCAGGGAACAGAATGCTAGTCTGGTTAAGGGAGTTTCTTCCTCTCCCCTCCCCTCTCCTTTCTCTTTTGGATTTAGGCCAATTCTTTTTTCAGGCACTTATAAAATTAACACAAGGAAGATGACTGATCATTATATAACTGTGAAAGTTCAAATTGCATCATCCAAAGAAAGGAATTTTTTTCCAAAAAATATTGTTTTGGTACTGTTCAAAATTTACAAGTGCTGATCACCCCTCACCCAATTCAACTGAACTCTCATGTTGAGGGCATACATCACAGTTACATTTAGTATGTATGACAGAATCTTTCTTCTGCAAGTGGGTCACTTATGCAAGGATGCAATGGCTTCCCTCAAGATCGCTTCAGTACCTTGCAAAGCTTGTGAATGACACCACATGATAGTGGAAATGAAGCAGAGCGGGATGTGAAAATGAAGAAGGATGAAGCTACAAGAGCATACCAAGTGCTCTTCAATGAAAGCCAAACGTGTTTAAAACACAAGACATTCATTCTAGACACCTTCCATTCCGCCAAGGGATTACATTAGACCACCTCAGTGAATTAATACCCTTGAATGAATATGGAGATAAATAAAGAAGGGTGTGTGTGTGTGTGTGTATTTCCATGCTCTCTCTCACAGACTTTTTACAAATACATCCTTTTTCTGCCTTATTCGTTTGGCTACACCTAAACAGACAGATGGACCCAGATGTTTCTATTTAAATGTTCCTACTCTCGGTCCCTTTATTCTTCACTCTTACAAATTCTTAACTCAAAGCCCAGCTTTCCCAGCAAAAGACACCCCTGACTCTTTTTATTTTTCATTCTCTGACTATCTCAAGCTTTCTCCCTCCCCCACTCTCTTCCTCTCCCACCCACCGCCTCTCTCTCCTACACACACAAAGTC
>JANHFR010004042.1:38828-48857 GCA_032468015.1 Mimophis mahfalensis
CACAAAGTCAAACATCAAGGCTAGTACAGCTGTTTTGAACCATGAGGAGTTACTTCCTAGGGGGTTGGGCCCTTTATCTAATTAGACAACCTTAGGTTTAGCTCATCAGCCCAAGATAATTAATTAGAAGCAGTCTAATTATCAGAAGATTTTTTAATAACAGCTATGTTGCAGTACAGACATCAACCAATCCAGAGAGACATTCTATGCTTGGCCATCAATTGTCTATTTGCACTTAGGAAAACTGGCTTCATGGAAACTGTTTTCAGGGAACAAATAAGAACTGCTGTAGCATGAAAGAAAATGGGACCAGAGGAAAAAGGGAAGGTAGGGGAATTAATTTTATTTGTGCTTTGCCTTCCCAAACAGAGAGAGATGTACAATCATGTTAATGGGCCACATCTAGAGAGCAAAGGACGTTCACTCTCTAACATGACACAAATAAACAGGAAGCAATATAAAATATGGTGTGACTTTTTGTTGAGGACTATTCTGTAGTAAGCAAGGCTTTTTCCCCCCCTGCCAAGGGATCTCACAATCCACAAAGTCCACCTCTTGGCAGCTGGATATAGAGGATATAGAGGTCAGGAAATATAGGAAGCTTCTTCGCCATTACCTTTAGGAGACACCCAAACAGCCCCCCATACACACACACCCCTTGTGTGTTTAGCAAGGCCATCTGGGAATCTTGCAATACATGTGCCATACATGAGCTTTACTTACATTCAAACAAAACACTGCAGAAATGGGGAGGGGAGTGAGCATCTGGAATGCCAGGAAACACTGCCTATGTATCTATAAGCTTAGATCTCATTTATCACTGGCAAGCCCACCTTGCAAAGCGTGTAAATCATAAAATAGATAATTCATAGATCACCAACATCACAGACCATATTTCTTTAATGTGTCACTGGGAACCAATATCTTCACAATAGGGAGGCACAGAGGAGGCTGGAATTGTTCTTCTTGTCACCAAGACAAAGATTATGACCTCCAGTAAAAGAATAGCACCATAAACACACAGGCACACTTGTAACGAAAGTGGTATTCCCAACAAGAGAGAAGGAATACTGAAGGAGGGGAAAAAGTGTTATACTGCCGCTTATTAAATCCCATGCCACTATTAGGCAAAAACAATATATATATATTTTCTTTCTGATCCGCTGTTAACACACCTCTCCATTAGAACAATGAGAGAGGAAACACAAAGCACTGGGTCATAAAAGCTAGCTGGCTTCCTGCAGTTATGTTAGGTCTCCTGGCGCAATATGGTTCTCTCAGGTGGTCGTGGGGCAGATTATAACCAATGCCCCTCACATACTCTTCCAGACTGCAACACTCTCATCCTGGCAGAATGGCAGACTTCAAATGAAAGAGTTTTGCCTGAAGCCAAGATCAGCAGCTGCACATTTCTGCTCCTCCAGAATCTGACCCCATTAATAGGGAAGAGGGAGAAAGAAATAAGGGTGAGCTGCCAAAGGAAGACAGCGTTGTATCTCTGGAGGAGTCACAATAATAATAAGAATAATAAAGCGGCGCGGGGGAGGGGGGGAAGGATTTTCTTCCAGCGCCACCCAGCTTCTTTTACAGTCATCGCTTTGAGCTGAGAGGAAGGTGGGGAGACCAGAAAACTGGGCTAAAACAATCTTCTCCTAGGCAAGAGGCTGCAGTTCCGTCCCTTCCCCGCCTCTGCCGAGGGGGTGTGTCTTTTCTTCCCCTCAGGTGTAGCGGTGGCTCCTACCGTGCTAGTCCCGGCGGCTGCCTCAGGCTCCGCTGAGCTGCACCTTCACCCTCCCTTGCAGCCTTTTGCGCCTTTCTTTCAGCACCCGGCGATTGCCACCACCGTCCCCGCGCATACAATCACAAAGCCTTGGGACAGCCCGGGGTTCAGCGTCAATCATCCCCAGGTAGTCAAAATGCCGGGGACCGCCCTGTCTTTCCCGAAAAAAAACCTGCCCCCTCCGGGCTTAGATTTAATGGAACGCCGAGCCCTTCTTCGCCTCCTCGTAGTCCGTTCTTCCCCACCATCCCCGTCCTAACCCTCCAAACCTAAGGGGGTGGGGGGGAGCCAGAGCGATCCCTGCAACGCCCTCAGTCGCGCACCTCTCGAGGCTCCCTCGACTCCTCTTCAGATTAGGCGTGTTCCCTGGCTAAGCATCCACCCGCTCCCCGCCGCCACGTGTGAGTCTGCCACCCCCATTTTCTGTCCTTCGAATGGGGAGCTCCCCACTGCCACTTCGACCCCACACGTCCCCTCCAGCCGAGCCATCCGGGACCCACCGTGTCCGCCTCGCAAGGAAGCCGGGGACCTGTAGATCGCGATAGGCACTGAAGGGTGCTTGCTGTTGCTGCCATGGAAATGGTGGATATGCGGCGCCCCCAAACTGGAGGCACCCCAAGCCACCCCGAGGAAGCCACTGAGAGTCAACGGGAGTATCCAGAGCACGGCCAGCTGGCCACGGGACTGGACTGGCTCGGACAGCACGAGCTCCCTCATCCGCTGGGGCATGGCGGGGCGGGGGCACCCCCACCCCACCCCGTCAGGAGCGAGGCAAACTTTGGGCGAGGAAAGCGCAGACGGGTGGCTCACCGCACTAAGCGGTTCGTCATTGTGGGCGCTTCTGCTGGGCGCCGATCCCTCGCCCCGGGTCTCTTCTCGCCCCAAAGAGGCCCGAACATAGTCCAGGGCGGCCGAAAAGCGCCAAATTCCCGTGGAGAAAACGCGGCGGGACGGCCCCGAGGAGTCTCCAGTGCTTCTCCGTGCGGCTACCTCCACTGTCAAGCAGCGCTCAGGGGATTCTCCACCATAATCCACAAAGCGGGCGATCCTCTTCCCGCCGGGAACAGCCAGCCAAGGGGGGAACGGGGCGCCCAATTCCCAAAGAAAAGCAACCGTCGCAGAGGGGGATCCATCCAGCAGAGCGAGCGACAAGCGCTTCTTTAAAGGCGCGCCGAGAACGCGCGCAGCTCCCCGGGCGAGCCTCCTCCTCTCTCCGCCTATTGCCAGCACAACGAGGGCGAAGAGGAAGACGGCGACGGCGACAGCGAGGACGGCGGTGGGCAGGAGGCGGCGAGCGGAGCTTTGCAGGGAGAATCCATTGCACGCGTCTGAGCGGAGCCACCGCGGCGAGGGGGGCGGGCGAGAGCGAGCGAGGAGCAAGCCATGCTAGCTGGCAGCGAAGGCGAAGCGAGCGCTATGCAAATCTGCAGTCTCCCAACAGCAAATCACCGGCGCTCCTATGCAATGCAGCGGACCAGCCTATGGGGGAGTAAGCAAGCGGGCGCTGGCCCCGGCTCGCTTCCTCGCAGCGGCGGCGGCGGCGGTGGCGGCGCGCTAACTGGAGCGGGCCATGTGGCAGGCAGGCTGCGTTCCGCTCATCATAGCCTACGGGCGGCTCTGCAGCTCGCTTGCTCGGGGAGAATTTCCGGGTGGGATGGGGAGCTGAGGAGTCTCAGATAGTTTCAGATAACGGTTTTGTTCCACGCCCTCCCCCAGAGATTAATTCTGCCCGTATTTCAGGGGCGATCTGCGGGTGACGTTAAGCGAGGGATACCTCTCCGCCTCTTCTCCTCTTTAAGGCAAAGCCGCCTATCGGAGCGGAGTGGAGATGCTTCAAAGAGGAAGCGCAATCGGTCCTCCTCTCTTCCTCTGCCCTTTCACAAGAGACGCCTCCCCAAACCACACAACCACCCTGCCACCTCTGAGAACAAGCAAGACGGCGAGCATGCAAGATAAGAACTCCACCAGCCCCGCCTCTGCTCCCTTCCTGACTAACACACACACACACACACACCCCGTTCTTCTTCACTGAGTTTACATCCATTCCACGAGTGGTGTGGGGGACCACACACCGGTTCCCCCTCCACCCTAGACACCTTTTTCTGCTTTCTCCTCTCACTGGAAGAGAGAGACTATCCCACCAGATAGAGTACTACAGAAAGGTTAGGCAGGTGAGCAGTCCAGTTCCTTCCAAAGAGAACAAAAGGCAGGATGAGCCTGCGCAACAGTGGCAGCACCTTCCCTCTCTCAGTTGAGCAAGAGAAAACAGGATCTGCTCTGAGGTCCAGAGAGGGAGAGAGATGATACAGGTGGGCTCTTTCCTTCTGTCCCCATCCCCTTCCAACTGTAACTTCATTGTTCTACACTACCTAAGGGGGCTGAAGAACAGCCCTGGGTAGGAATGGCTACTTCCCCTTGCTAATCTTGTGTTTCTCTGCTCTTCTTGAGCCTGAAGAACTAAGGATTTGACAATTGATGGTTACTGCTACCTCACTTTGAATTGTGCAGTGGGGAGAATCATCTATTTTTATGGTGCTAAAAAGTCCCACATAATGAAGAGCAGCCACCACTTTTGGCAGTACATCCTACATGAATGAGGTAGATATTTAAATCTAGATACCACCTGAATTAAACTCTTGGAGACCCAAAAGATTATGTCACTGAAATACATAAGCAAACTACCAAGCAACAGTGCCCCAAATGTGTTGCTGATTTTTGGAAGGAAATATACATACAAAATAAAATAAGTGCATCCCTTGGATATTTAACATGCCTAGACAACTAAAGAAGTTTTCCCAGAACAGATAACAAATCCTGACCTATCACCTCTATTTATTATTTCATAGCCCTTTCTTTTGTGGTCCTTGGCTCCCCCCAAAATATTTCTCTTTAGACGTCCCAGCTACTAAAAGATTTTACACTCGTAGTGTAGAAGTTTTCACTAAATGCCTGCTGACACATCACTTGGTGGAAGCGTTCTGGAGAAAAGAAGCAGTGCTTTGGGAAAGGAGAAGAAGTTGTACATAATGTCCTCAGTCAATAAATTGTGGCTTTTTATGAAATGGCAAAATGAAAGTGTATGTAGCACTCCTTTCTTTAATTTTAATCCCATTAAAAATGTCTTCAGGAGATTCTTTTGATTTTTTAAAGAGTAAGAAGTCCAAAAGGGACTGCTAAGAGTAGATTGGGATCTTTTCAGTCCACCCCACCTCACCAATTATATCATATTGGCCCTTTTGAAAGATTGCCCCAAAGTATATAAACAAAAGGAGTGCTCTGCAGGATTGGATCCATGGCTCATGTCATCTAGAAGTCTGTACTCATAGTGGCCCACCAATTGCACAAGGAAGCTCAGCAGATGGCCTTCAAAGGCACTCTCGCTGTCATTAAGGCTAATAGCCATTGATCTTCATGATTTTCACCAGTTATGAAGATGTGGTAAGCACCACCAATTTCATGGTAGTGAATTCCAAAGCTGAATTATGTGCTGTTTTAAAAATACTTTCATTTTTCTGTTTTGATTCTTCCTGGATTCAAGTTTATTAGATTCTAATATTTAGGAAGAGGAAAATAGCTTCTCTTTGTGTATTTTATCCATACCAAGGATAATTTTATACTCCTCAGTCATGTCCCATATGCTTTTCTGGAGTTAAAAGCCACAAATGTCACAACCTTTCTTCAAAGGGTAGCTACTCTAGCCCGTTGATCATCTTAGTTGCCCTGCTCTGAAACTTCTTTAGCTCTACCATAACCTTTTTGAGGCACAGCAACCAGAACTGTACGCAATAGTTCTGAAGCAGTTGCACCATTGATATATGTATCATAGTATAATAACTTAGGGTCAATTGTGCTTTGAAACATTCATTGTTTTGAACCACAGTTGTCACACTCCTTTGCCACTGTCCTGTTGACTGGCATTGATGCAAGTTAGTTTAAAAATTTTATGTTATCTAATCTATTTTATTAAACTGTTGTCCAGAAACATAGAATAACAATAGAAAGATGTAAGGGAACATTCTTCAGGATTAAAATGCCAGAAGATTGGGCTACAACTAAGCATGTGTGGGGCCACTATTTTTATTTTATTTATGTCACTAGTCTGCAGCTATCATTTATGGAAGTCTTGGAAATTAATCAAGCGGCAAATATTGCTTGAGGTTACATGTTGCCTAATCCTGTTGTTTTAAGTCATGCAGAACATTTCACATTCATTAACTGATTTTGTTGTGTAAAATAATTCAAAATGTATTGCAGATCAATATATCTGAAACTATAGATGGGAGGGAAACAGAGGTTCAGTTACGTGGGGGAGTCAGCTTTTGGAATAGGGACATTTTGTACTCACTGTGCTTATTTTTTAGAAATTCTGTTAGAAGTTCGAGGTAATAGAATGAACTGCTGGATTTTATTTTGTTTGAAAATCAGTAGCTGACAATCCAGGAAGATATGTAAATAAATACATTCCAAATATAGGAATCGAACAAAGATGCAACTTCTTTCTTAAACAGATAATGTAGAAAGCAACAATTTGCTAACAGATATGTTAAAATCAGTAAAGAACTCATGTTTCATTTCATTGCTACTTCATGCGGTGTATTTTAATGTCAAAGCAGCCATTTGTAAACCTTATGTTATCACACCTCCACACATCTCCTTTATGCCAGCATTTTAAACAGTGTTTTCTGCCAGATATTGTGAATCTTCTCAATATTTGATAGTTTATTCTAAGGTATATGTGCTTTTAGTGACAAGACTCAAAACTCAAAAAAAGTTATTTTTATCTCCCTTAGGCACAGAGGTCAGATGGCTAATTGTTAGCCAGATATTCTTTCTCAGCCCAACCCACCTCATAAGGTTGTTGTTGGTGAGAAATAGAAGGATTGAGCTTTCTGGACCCTATCTTCAGTTGTACAGAAAACAGGTGAGATATATGTCTGGTAGATAACTACATTACTAAATCTCCCCCATGTTTTATGGAAGTGCTTCCCTTAGTATTACTGACACTTCACTTATATGAAGTTGTTTGTCTTAAATATTGAGAGCAAAAGTATCTATAGAAGTGCTAGAATCTAGGCCAGAAAAATAAACCTTTCCAACCTGTCAGATTATTAAAGGCTAATTTAATTTACATTTAGTATCATTTGGGCAAACCTGCATGAAAAGTGGAGGACCATTGTGTCTATAGTTAAATAACAATCTCTTGACTGCTGTTCAGCCTCTGATTATTTAACATTAATTGGTTGAATAATCAAGTTAATCTATTGAAATATACATAGGAGTTCCTGGGCAATTGCTGCAATAAGAAGATGGATCTTAAGTCTCTTTCATCCTGGCAGAGCTGTTATTAGGAGATGGCCAAGAGGCTTGTTTCTCTGTTTCTTGTCTTCTCTGTGCCTCTCTCCCTTTACCTCTCTCTTATGTGGCTTACATGCTGATTGACCCTATGTGGCTAGATTTCAAATGCTACACCTTGAATGATTCTTACACACCATTAAATTGGAATTCATCTTACCCATGCATGCCACTGGCACTCACCTTTTTCCAATTTGAAAATGATTAAATTATAAAAAGTAACATATTTTATTAAAAGCACTTACTTTTGATTTTTGACTGTTTTACTCTGCTTCATGCAGATCTTGCCCAGTCTTAAATGCTGCCTTTAATTTTTGCTGGGGAAAAAAAATAGCTCATTACATCTGTGCTGCGATAGGGGGGGTGGGAGACCTCAAATCATACATGCAGAGGGATAGATTTGAGAGCAAGAAAATTGCAGCCAATCTATGATCGGACACCTTATTTTTAAAAACTGTTATTTTTCATAGTGAACTAGTGATGAACAGTTATTTGCTGTTTCACTGTTTCCACTTAGCTTCTCCTTCCTATAGGGGCAGCAAAACATATTCAAACAGCTTTATACATATTTTTCTTAGCATTATGTATAAACTAGGAACTCTGCCTAATTTCTTTTCTAACAAGCTAAAACTGTAAACTCTTCATTTAACCATTCATAATGGCTCTGACATCTTTGGAAAGCAAAAATTCAGCGTTCCATTTGAGTGTAATGCTAAGGAGCCCCTCTAGTTTTCTTATTTTCCCATAGGAAGTCATAAGGAGAAGGATATGGATTTATTCTCCTAGTTCCTAAAAGTAAGACACAATCTAATAGATGGCACGTTTACTAAGGAAGATGTGAAATATGGAGGAATTTTCTGACCATGGAGGGTTGTTAAGCAATGAAACAGCCAGCCTCTAAGAGTAGCGGTGCTTTGTCATGAGAGGCTTTCAAACAAAAATTAAACATACATTTGTCCCTGGTGGAAGGAGGATTCCTGCCCTGGGCAGTGAGGTTGGACTAAAAAACTTCCAAGGGCTCTTCCAACTGTATAAATTCTAAGTCAAAAGTTATTTTTAATTTAAAAACAAAAAACAAAAACAGGTGGTGAGATTATAGGCAAGGGCAGATTAAATCAGTTTGGGTCAGGGCAAGCCAAAAAAATAACAGATCACAAGAGAGAGAAAAAAAAGCAAAGCTCGGGTTTGAAATAAAAATTACACTCTGTCTAGTAATTCTGGAAGGTAGGGGATTAAGCATAGTATGTAAATGGATCCAATACAACTTAACACATAGGTACTGCAGTGAGCCTATTGCCTATATTCTCCACATGTGCACTTCCTATTAGCAAAACTGGCATGCTATCATTAAAAAAAAAAATCTGGATTCAATATATTATAGGGCTGGTCCAGCAAGACTTGTTTCTCTTTTTCAATAGTGCAAATCAATGTTTCTTTTCGGGTGCTGGACAGCTCCCAAGAAAAACTGCTGTTTGACTTGTAAGCTTAGTTAAACTCCTAGACATCTTATTATGCCTGTTTTTCTGTTTTCCCAGACACAAAAGAAGTACATGGATAGGAACAGACTTGGAGAAGCTCCATCTACATCCTGATTGGAAATAAAAAGGACAGCTCTGATAAAGTCCTTCCTACTTTGAAAATTATGACTACCAGTGGCAAAATTATATTTTTCTCTTCTCCTGCTCCCTTCCCATCCCACATCAGGAGTGGAGGCCCTTTCATTGACCAGATGATAATGAATGAAATCTCTCAACATCTCCCACCATTGACCCTTCCAGCCAAGGCTTTTGGGAGTGAAACCAACATACAAAAGAAATTAAATTGCCAAAGTGGGATTGTAGCAGATATTATTTACTAATTATTTGAAATAATTTCAAAATGTTTCAACTGTGAAGGTCCTCTTCATTGAGGAATCAAAAAGTTACAATATAAACAAGTGAGAATAATGAATAAAAGCATTAGTTTTAGGTAGTGTATTAAAAACATAGTTGTTCTTGCTGCAGTGACATCTACAAATATCTACATATCTACAAATATGTGATATTCATTGTAATTCATAATATGAATTTCCCCCGAAAATTAAGCATTTCATTAATACATTAGATTAAATTACAGCCTGTTGGAATAAAACAGTTTTAGCGATCCTCTAAACAGGGAACATCAACAAACCTGCTTAATTAACTAGTATGAGAAAACACCTTTTGTTTTTTAAAATAGCTTTTAATGTCAGTTTTTAAGACGTATGGCAAGTCGAGATATAAATACATATTTTAAAAATAATTTAATTATACACTAATGTCTATCTATTTTACATTAGTATAAATATCTTAAGACAAAAATGTCACCAATTTACCTAACATCTTCAGATACTTTTATTACTGGAGATTCTAAGTTTTAGCAATTCTATCTGCTACTTCATTTCAGCCACCTTAAATAAATTTGTTATTACCATTGAAATGAAGTAGCAAATAGAATTGACTAAACTAAACTGTATCCCTTTAGCATTTCCAGGAATGAACCTGTAGGAAGTTGTTATTCCCACTTGTTTATATTGTAATTTATTAAATGTAAAGCTAAATCTATGAATGTATCTTTTTAATAATTTATATACCATTACCTATTAAAAAATAGACATAATGCTTATATACATAAATATTCCAAGGTTACTCAAAATACAAAAAAGGACAGCAATTAGCCAGAAAATTAAAAGCATGTCTGGGCAGTGGCTAAATGATCTGGCGGGAGGATCACCAACTATATTCCCCCTGTCATGGACTGATCATTATTGCCTCCGGCTAGGCTTCCTTTATGCCACTCCCTACTGCTGGGCCGCGGGACCTACAAAATGGTTCCGCCCCAGGCGCCTCATGGACCCTGAACGGTTTTGTGGGGCGCTT
>JANHFR010004043.1:25123-35677 GCA_032468015.1 Mimophis mahfalensis
TTCCTTCCTTCCTTCCTTCCTTCCTTCCTTCCTTCCTTCCTTCCTTCCTTCCTTCCTTACTTCTCTCTTTGGGAAAGTTTGTGGGACTGATATTGACAACTTTTATTTTTCCTACATGCATTTGTATATCCATATATTCATCCTGCTGTTTCCTTTTGGAGTAAGCAATATCATTTATTCAAAAGGCAAACAAAAATGAGTACCAGCAAGTGAAATAGATTACAGGTAGGTGACACAAGAAGAAGGCTAAGGAAATCTAGCTTATATCAATATTATTCACTATACCTATTTTTATTTTCAAAGCCTGCTTCTACCACACAGATATAGCAATTTATACATCCATGCCATCTGTCTGGTAAACTTTCAAGATTCCTTTTTCTCACCATGTACATATCGATATCCGAACTAGACTGTGTTGTTTCTCTGTATCATATATTATATGGGGTATATACATAATTTTGTATTTATTTAGTCATGCTTATATAGTGTATATTGCAGGTGGTGATGAACTCCATCTAATCATAACTTCCTCAGTTTTCAACTTCTTCTGATTCACTTTATTTATATATTTTGCAGTTTGATCCTTATTCATTTAGTTTATCTAGCGGTTTCCTAAACTGGTCAATATTCAAATGGTTAATATGTGTATCCAATATTACTGTTATTCTTATTTGAAGGATCATTAATAAAGCAATACAATTTGGGGGTCATGAAGCTGAAGATAAGCTGCAGACTTTGGGGACTCCTGGTCTATATGTTCACACTCCACATTCTTCTTAGATATACTGTCTTTATTATTCAATCCTCATTCATTTCCTATTCATTCTTGATCCTTTTTGTTTGACCGACAAGCTTCTTAATGACTTATTTTCACAACCTTGAACATTTGTATTTCTCCTGGCATACCATGGTTTTATTTTCACTCTCAGTCTCAGAAGCCATATAGCCATAGTTCGGCCATATTAGAGTTGCTTCTAGACTGCCACAATTTGAGCCAGGGAAACTGGGAGGTGGGGAATTCTTTAGTGAGTAGTAATTTAGACTAAATAACGTTCTTTTAACAAGTCAAGGTCGATGCCAGCCTGCACCTGGGAGGGAGTGTATGAAGAAATGGCGCCAAGAGAATTGACAGTTAATTGGACAATGTGATATACTGATGGGTGCAGGGGAATGGCTTTGGGATTTTCAATTTTGAATGGGAAAACCCAGGATATTAGATTCGGGTTTTGCGCGGATGTGCCAACATGAATTCTTCAATAAAGTTTTACTTTGATGGACTTTGTCTCTGAGTGCTAACTGGAAATGAGAAGTTTTACTTGGAATGCTGACATACACATAATGAAACAGGCAAAAGCAAAGTGTTATATACAGCTTATTTTGACTAAGTGTGTTCCTTACAACAGACTGTATACTATTTACTGTCTTTGTACCACTATTTGCACATCTTAAAATGCCTACATCCATTTTCCCAACTGTAATACACATCACATCAAAAATATAAATTCACTGGCCTAGTGTCTATTTTATTTGTGTGTATGTGTCTGTGTGTATGTGTGTGTGTATGTATATCTTGCAATCATCTACTCCAATTTGCCTGTCAAACACAACTTTCTTGGTCTTTGAAACACTAATTTTCAATTCTGTGGTCCTCATTGCATCATGCTAGCTATCTTAACATCAGTTACAAATCAACAAACAACATAGTATTGTTTGCATACAAAAGTATATAAATGTTGACTTCCTCAGCTAACATAATACTAGCATAACCACAAGCATTTCTTCTACAAAATCTCTTCTACATTTATTCATAAATACATTAAACACCCAGAGGACATCATACATTTTTGTCTCACTCTTTATTGAATGTTGAACCATTCACTAAGCATCCCATTTATTCTCTAGAACACTTTACTATCATGCGCTGCTCTTACTGCATTCACCTTGCAAATTCCATATTCATGCAAAATATTTCATCTAATTCTAAAATGTTTGGAGAATATGTTCCATTTTGATGCAGAACTCTTTCTTCTAATTTTTAATAGAGTTTGATTAATTACACAGCGAAACTAAAATTATATCTGGCTTCTTTGTTTCTCTAGTCTCCAGGAAATAAATCAGTCAGGGTCACTTCAATGAGAGGGGCACTATAGAAATGCAAACAAACAAATAAATAAAGGATGGGAAAGATGGGATTCTTTATATCAAAAAGATGTGTGGGGCAGTAAACTACTGTACTGTACTTGTGTTCTTGATTGAAAGAAATATAAACATATTTATGCTTCAACAGAGAGTTACACAGCATTAATTTGCAAATATGCACAGGGAACATTTCATCTTAGAAAATATTTTTACCAACCCTCCCCAGATGCACAGTCTGAAAAAAAATCACCCAGCTTCGTGATCTTATTTTAATATTAACGGTTATAAACTATTATTTAATGAAGATAAATCAATTTAATTAATTAGATATCTTCAAAAACATATTCAACCTCATACCCTGATTAGCTCTTGAAATGATTTGTAGAAATTTTAAAAGTTGTAGGATTTTATTTTTTTTGCTGTTCTTAAATGACATTTATGGACTTTTTGTTGTTTGAAGTTTTGATACCACTTCTCAAAGCAGTATGCAGAATTCTCAGTCATTGAATATGTTCTCAAGTATGTCTTTGCATCAAACATGTCTTAAAATAGTCTATTTATGAATAAAAGGGGAAATCAGAAATTTTCAGTGGAGATTTATATGTATGTATAAAATTCAGTGTGTGTGTGTGTGTGTGTGTGTGTGTGTGTGTGTGTGTGTGTGGCATTATGCTTTGTTCGGGTATTTTCCCATGTCTTCATAGTTGTGCTTTTAAAATTGTAGCAACATTTCAGCAAAATCTCATCTGCCATCATGAGGCTCATGTTCCTCATGTGTGTTAGGCTTAGGCAGCCATTTCTGTTTTAAATTTGGTGCTGACAGCATGTTCTGCTTAAATGGTTTTTCTTCATCCTGATTGGTTGGGGCTCTTGGTTGGCATTTATTTCAGCAGAATCTCATCTGCCATCATAAGGCTCGTGTATTGGGTTCATCTTCCTCGGGCGTGTCAGGCTTTCGCAGCCATTTCTGTTTTAAATTTGGTGTTGGCAGTACACTTTACTTAAATGGTTTTTCTTCATCCTGATTGGTTGGCAAATGCTACAAAGGAATGCTACAAAACAGACAGAATGTATCAGAACTACCAATCAAGCAGAACACAGCTAACTCCAAGACCAATAAACACAGACCAAGACCCCCAACCAATCAGGATGAAGAAAAAATATTTAAGCAAAGCACATTGCCAGCACCAAATTTAAAACAGAAATGGCTGCGAAAGCCTGACACACATGAGGAAGATGAACCCAACACACTAGCCTGATGATGGCAGATGAGATTCTGCTGAAACGTTGCTACAACTTTAAAAGCACAACTATGAAGACGTGGGAAAATATCCGAACAAAGCAAAATGCCATACACATAAATACCCGTGAAAATATAAGAAAATATCCCTATCTATCTATCTATCTATCTATCTATCTATCTATCTATCTATCTCCATTGAATTTATATATCTGAAAATTCTGTTCTCGGTTCTCCATAGTACCTGTTGGTTTTTGAGACCAGCTTTATAGCTTAATAGCACACAAAGTTTATAGGAAGTACATAATGAGCCTTTACACGGTGTCTTCTTTATCTAACTCTTTCCAAAGAGATGCCAAGCAGGCATCACCACTGGTAGCTATTCAACATCAAACAAATGCCTGTTTATTCCCTCTAGCTTTTAAATTTGGATCCTATGCATTTTGTTGTTTTAAGAATACTACATTTGTGGAGTTTGAACTACACCACAGTCCTAACTAGACCCATTCCAGACTGTCAATGTCATTTATGTTTATTCTTATCTCTCAGTTGTAAATCTGAAGGAAGGAGCTTTACAGAAGTAAAAAAAAATATATAAAAAAGATTCAGATTCTCCATTGCTAAAAAGTAGCAGAAGACACTTGCTGGATCAAAATAATGTGGGCTGCTGCTTTACAATTAAGATAGTTGAAGAAGCCTTCTGTAGTGGCTGGAGGTGGATATGATAGCAGTTTCTTGACTACTTTACTAGAATATAGAGTGAGTCTTATGGTCCCTTCAGTCTCTTTAGGAAATTTGTAAGTTTTCTCCAACTATTAACCAAGTGTCCAATTCTTATAGGAGTAGACTTGTTGGTGTTATTTTTAACATAGATACAGTATATGTATGGGATGAGCGGGTGGGGGGAGGAAAGTTCATAAAAACATTTTTGTAAAATAATAGCAATTTATATATCAAGAAATCCTTTACGCATTCCACAATAAACTCTCTTTACATTATGTCCATACATTTGATTTCTATTATAAACATGGCTATTTGGAATGATTCCACTCTGCGTTTCAGGCGCTGCCTTTAAATGCTTCTGGAATTCTGCTGCAGATGATACATCAACAATTTATAACTGAGACTTTTTGAAGTGGGTTTTTTTTTTTTTTTTTTTGCATTCTAATATGAATGCATTGGACAAATCCCTATTATCAGTATTTAAATCCTACGATGCAAGAGCATATTCAGCATATTTTGTAAAATGTAGTGTTTGGAATTGTGCATTTTTAAAATTTTACATTCTAAAATTATTAGTTCTTTGTAAAAAAAGATAAATAAATGGATAAATAATAAATAGATAAATCAGTGCAAAAGTACTATAGTCAAGAACCATCTCACCCTTGGTAAAATGAAGTAAAACATTGCAAGTTGAATTTATTTAAATAAATGATGCCCCCCCAATCCTTTTTGAAGCAACCTTCCCATCACACATGTCCACACAGTAGAACCAGATAATCAGAAATGGATCAACTGGAATGCATGCTTCTCAATCTATTACTTGAGCCAAAGTTTTTATCCTACCTATCCTACTGCTTCAGCTACAATAGATTGAAATGAAAACATGTAAAGGGTTGGGGGTTTTTTGTTTTTTGTTTTGCTAGGTATGAAATTGGGTTTACCTTGTGAAATTCATATATTGATAACCAATTTGGGCCATTCTGAAAGGCAGGCTGTCAATTCTTTGGTAAGGAAGTGATGAATACACAACTAGGCCAGACGAAAAGAATTCATTATTTGGCTTTTTTCAGAGGAAGTTTGATAATAAAAATGTCATTTTGTTAAATTAAGTTGCCTATTTTCTTTGCTTTCTTTTCCATGCAGATTTGCGTCATTTCACACCTCCCACTTCGCTCTCAAGTATGCCAAACTTCTCTATGTGCAGGAATGTTCAGGGTTGTTTTTTTTTTTTAAACATCACAGCTCTTTGCTTCAGGACCAGCTGCATGCCTGATTAATCTTCTGCGTGAGTTGTCTGCTGAGTCCTAATTACTTATACTTCCTTCTGCGACTTGGAAAAACATGTTTTATATTTGCCCTCTAGACACAGACAGGACATCAGGACTGGGAAAAGCTCTTCATCAGCTTCTCCTCATTGTTACCACTTGGTGACCTTAGTGACATCACTTCCTTTTTGTGCAGGCCTTTGAAGACAGGTACACAGGTGACCAGGCTTTCCGCTTCCTCCACACTGCTCATCCTAGTCTCCTCCATAACAAGCCAATTCCCTCCCCTTTATTTTGTTTCAGAAAGACTTCAGCTTTTATGACATCATCTCTGATGCCCTCCATAGTCCTGCCTCTCCAGCTTTCAGCCCCTTACTTGTTCAGGGGATAGAACTAACTTTAACCAAGATACAATGCTAAAAAAGATGAATTAAGATAATGCCATGTTTAGATTCCTGTCTGTGATTGGTGTTAGAAAATAATGTGATCTCAATGTATACTTCATCAATGAAACACGAAAAAAGGATTTTAGCATTTAAAAAGAGCTGAAGCAAAAGAGCTGGTCTCATCTTGAGCGCTTGGGTGCAAGGTGGAAAGGGGACTTGGCAATAAAGAGAAGGTTGACATTTCACATCCTCTTCATTTTCAACTGGCCTTCAAGACATCTCATATATGTCTATTAGAAATTTATCCTTTAGCTTTTATGATCGGTACTTTTATCTTCTAATTCTCCTAGGCCTCTTTTATGTCCTTAGAGTCTGTCTCATCTCAGATTCTAAGCCTTTGGGGCAGAGTAGATTCTGTGCCTCTGTCATTTCCCTGGGGCTTCTGACAGGCCAGGATCACAGGGAGATTCATAAGTGAGGGAGGAACTGAATCTGGGTCACTCTGAGCCTACTCTAGCCATTACATTATACTGAGTCTATACTATCAATACAGCTGCAACAGACAGTCCTTGCAGGGTGCCATCAACAGGATGGTGATTATGTTTTAAAAGAAAAAAATGAAACTATCTGTGTCCCCGAGGTGCAGAGATTTCACACACCATTCTCCCTAATATGCATAGATTTTAATATAATGTTTTCAATACACTTAGGAGATTTCTACATGGGACTCTGTTATTATTAAAATAATTGTAGCATCCTTGTTCAATTGCAGACCAGGGAATTGTTTACTGCAGATTGTTCCAGATGTTAAAGCTTTGGGTTTGAGAGGTCAGGTTTCTTCCTAGTGGAAATACCTCACCAAGTCCTGTCTTGGGAGCACTACCTTCCCTGAATCTGACAGCCTCCTCTTAGAAAGAGGAGCAAGAGGTCTTTTGAGCTTGGTTGACCTTCTGCTGCCCCTAAAAAGACAGCTCGGGAAAAACCATTTCAAAGTGACTTCCAATCAGACATTTATTAAGAAGTAGATGTATTGGGCAAATCCATTTTTAAACTTCAAGAGAGCTAAAAAAAACCAAGGAAGCAAGTTAGTTGAAAATGTCATAGAAGTATGGAATTCTTCAGCTGAAGTGGTACTACAGAGAAGCTCTATGCTCTGAAATGTACCTCTAGTAATAACAGAGAATCTCCTCAGGCAATCTCAAGGAGCAAACAGAATCATCTATGAAGCAGTCTGAGTGTAAGCTTTAAGGCAATAATTTGAATGGTACCTTGAAAATGAATGGTAACTATTGCAAATTGAATGAAGGAGCTTGGAATTATTGTATAAAACATTTTTACAAGAAACAACTGTAACAAATTGCTTCCATATGGAATGTATAGATACTAATGCCATTCCCTTCCAGGAAGCTTCGTTTTGTTCCTACCAACTAATTGTCTATTATTTAACCACCAGGTAGTATTCTTATGGCTTCTGACCATATTTAATCTTCCTTCCTTGATGGGTTTTTTTTTTTTTTTGGTAACTAGGATCTTTCATTCTAGCTATTTTCTCCCTTTTATGTATAAAGGAAGCCATTGGTCTTTCTTTCTACAGGGCCTCATGCGGAATGAGTTTGTCCTACAGAAGAAAACCCTCATCATTTTATTGTGAGGGCTTTTTAGGAGCACATGCTAGAAACATTTTTTTTAAAAAATTCTATTTATATGCCCCCCCTCTCCGAAGACTCAGGGCGGCTTACAGTACATTTATAGCAATTGCCTTCACCCTTTGTATAAACCTGCTTATTAAAGCGGTGTTTTACAAAGTCAGCTTATTGACTTACAAAGTCAATTTATTGCCCTCAACAATCTAGGTCCTCAGTTTACCTACCTCGTCAATGAAGGGTGAATTAAGCCAGCATAAGATAACTAGGAAACAGTTATTTTTACATATCAATATATGCTGGAGACACAAGGCCTGATTCCAAAAGTAAAAATAGGCACGTTTCTTAGGTAAAATGTAGAGGGATATGCATTCTCAATGTATTTCTGGCCTGTCTGACATGTTGTTTAATTCTTTGGTGATATGTGGAAATGATTCTCCATTTTGGCTATGGTTGTGCAGAACCACAACATGATAGGAGATTCTAATTGGGATGAGCTTTCGTGCTTCAGGACATAATAATGTCATCACCAGATGTGCCCAGAAGAAATTTGTCTTTGGGGAATAATAGTGCAAAATTAGGTGCTTTGTAGTGGCTGGTTTATGGCTTTCAGTGATTTGCACATTTGGATGGGCTGAAAAAGAAATAAGAGTGACAGTTTAAGGAATGGTGCACAGGCATCAAGAACTGCTAAAAATGGAGATTATAGAAAATTACATAGGAAGTTATGCCCCTGTAGATTCTATGAGGTTCAAAAAGTTAGAATAAAACTTGCGCTACATTTAGGGGAATTTTTAAAATAAAATAATTAAAAGCACAGTGTATACAAATGGGATTCCTCCCATCTGTTTTAATTTATAACATGTAAATCTCTGAGAGGAATGCATTGCTTTGTCCTCAGCCCAGTAGGGTTGGATCAAAGTACTTTTGGATCTGAGAGCAAGGAACAAACAAGTATGAGTTAATCTTTATTCCAAAGCAGTAGAAGATAATAACATGATAATGGAACATCAGGCATCAATCAAGGAATATTTAAGAATACAAGAAAGGATTTTTCTGCCAGACGGGGAACCCCAAAAAGAAGATGGTGGGCAGGCTTCTTCAAAACTGGCAAATATGCAGCACCTTCTGCCAATTAGGCCTGGATTGAAGTTCTATTTCATGGGGGTGTCCAACTAGTTTATATAGGCTCTGAACTGTAAATTAAACATGCCTGTTTTCAATGGTCTCATCTCACTGAAGCTTGCCAAGGATAAGGAAGACAAGCCTATCTTGGAACGCTTTGCCAATTTCTGCCAAGAATGAGATCATCAAGGTTGAATATTTGTTTATACCAGGTGGCAATGAGACCATCTCAGATTTAAGGAATATTTGTTTCTCAAGGTTTTTGGATTGAAGATGAGAAACACCAACTTTCTCTAGACAGATGTTCCACCAAGGGCAAGGCAAAACAAAATATAATTGAAGTATAACATTTAGTAACTAAAATAAATGCTTGCTTAATTCTATATTACATTCTCAACCATTACAAGGGAAATATAAAGTTTTATGTACCACGCAATGGAGGGACAGAAGTAAGCACAATCTACTACCCAATTTTTCTTCATCCACCTTCTTGTCAAACCCTACAAACACTACACTGCAAGGAGGTGTTGGCACAGATCTGCTGCTCATGCAGCAGGCAATTTTCTGAACAGCAGAAGGCTGGATTAGAGCAGCCTTCTCCAAACCTGGTTCCCTCCAGATGCGTGGACCAATTCCCAGAAATTCTTAGCTGATATGGCTATTACTGGGAATTGAAACCCACACATCTGGAGCAGGGTAGTCTAGAAATTAGATTAACTTTGAAACCAACTAATGATCTCCTGTTGCAAGTGTTTGTTTGTATGAATACCAGATTACTCAGCACAACAAGAATAGAGGCCGCAGAATTCTAAATTATCCCCCACAGGAAGCTAAGCACTCTCACAGTTTCACACTATTCAAAAAGAAACCACAGTTTAATGTGTAGACTAAAGGGTCAATATCTAATTTTTGTTTTTACAGCAAGTAATGATGAGAAATAAATTTGCCTGAAACATTGGCTGATCCCTCAAATCAAAAAAGAATATACTAGTTTGATTTAATATAAGGGATGTGGTGGCTCAATGGCTAAGACGCTGAGCTTGTCAGTCAGAAAGGTCGGCAGTTTGGTGGTTCGAATCCCAAGTGTTGTGTAACGGACTGAGCTCCTGTTACTTATCCAAGCTTCTTCCAACCTACCAGTTCAAAAGCATGTAAAAATGCAAGTATAAAAATAGGGACCACCTTTGGTGGGAAGATAACAGCGTTCTGTGCGCCTTTGGCATTTAGTCAGGCTGGGCACATGACCATGGAGACATCTTCAGACAGCACTGGCTCTTTGGCTTTGAACAGAGATGAGCACTGACCCCTAGGGTCGGGAATGACTAGCACATGTGTGCGAGGGGAACCTTTACCTTTTTACCTAGTTTGATTTAATATAAGCAACTTGGCATGATCTTTATTCTAAAGGGACTATTTGGTTAGGTACATACATTTTTTTTGCCACACTTCATTTCCATAAAAGGGCTATGACACTTTAGAATTCAAGTGAGAGAGGTGGTGCCTCATCTTCAATAGAAGAATCACTGGAAGCCCAAGTTTGTTCATTACATTCTTCTCAATTATATATACCTGTCTGAAGACCAGTTTCAGGATTGGGACCTGGCAGGATCAAACAGTTCCCAAATGCCAATTAAGTTTGATATTCATGAATATGTGCCCCAGAACAAATACGTCCTTTAGAATGGGGATTATGGGAAATTAATGTTTAGAGTGCAGACAATGGCTCCATGTAGTCATACAATCGGGTATGGAAAGACTTTAAAATGGCAACTTCGTACCACTCATCACCAAATAAAAATAACAGGGCTGACAACAAGCTGTAGGCAAATGAGGCAAGTGTCTTATCATATCACACAGAAAGACTACATGGAACTATTGTGGAAAAATTAAAACAGCTAGTATTCTACATTGTGTTCATTTTGTTCATGGCCGACCCCTTGCGACCCCATGGACAAAGTTCCTCCAGGCCTTCCTATCCTCCACCATCCCCTGGAGTCCATTTAAGCTCACACCAACTGCTTCAGTGACTCCAT
>JANHFR010004043.1:256201-266932 GCA_032468015.1 Mimophis mahfalensis
CCTTTCTGGAATGTTTAAAAATGACATCATGGGAATATGTTTTCGAAACTCCTATTTTTACTGCAAAATACAGTATGACATGTATTTTATAACCAAAATGTAAATTCTTCCTTAAATAGTATTCCTATGATGATTTCTAAGGTTTGTATCATCCTATTTAATATGCATGTCTATAGGTATGCACATTGCACCTGCTCATAGTTACAGATATACTGGAACACACTTATAAAATCAAACAAAATTTCTGATTTTAATCTTAAGTCTATTTTGCAATTAATTTTTTTTTTAAGCCCAAATTATATATGATAGCCTTACCTAAGAAACAAGATCTACTTTCATTTTCTTTTGTGACATTATTTCAAACCCTAAATTTAATCAATTGGTTGTCAGTGTCTGTGTTCTTCTAATCTACTGTTTAGGGTTTTTTTTTCCTAAAGATAAACAGTATTATTTTAGGCATTTGTGCAAAGAACCATATATTACTGGTGCTTAAGCAGTTTTTCCTTTCCCCCCCTTTTTTTAAAAAAAAATCTTAATCCATCTTAAACCAGTGGAGCAGAAATATTTAAAGTGTTTCATTTCAAGCAGAGTGCATAATAAATTGCAATAATTGTAATGTGCCATAAATCCCAGAGCCTATGCATTTTGCATTTGATTCAGGATTGAGGTCAGGAAATTTGGAGAAATTTAAAGAAAATGATTCATCAGTCCTTTTGTTCTGTTGGCCAGGGTCCCAGGATTCTTGAGCTGTGCCCAGCTGACAAGCTTTTGAAGATGGCACAATAACTGTTCAGTGATGCCTGACCATGACAGCACAGCCCTCTTAAGTAGGCAGACCAAGAGAAGAAGAGTTGACATTGGAGTGAAACGGACGGTAGGGACAGCATCTGCCTTTTTTGCAAAGGCGAGAGCATCGTTTTTTAGTGCCATGAATCCCCAAGGTTCTGAGCAGGATGTGGAGTATTCAGTGGTGCAGCATGCAGATGGGGAGAAGTCAAATGTGCTCCGCAAGCTGCTGAAGAGGGCAAACTCCTATGAAGATGCCATGATGCCTTTTCCAGGAGCAACTATAATTTCCCAGCTGTTGAAAAATAACATGAACAAAAATGGTGGCAACGAGCCCAGCTTTCAAGCGAGTGGCCTCTCCAGCACAGGCTCAGAAGTACATCAGGAGGATGTGTGCAGCAACTCTTCAAGAGACAGCCCCCAAGAGTGTCTTTCTCCATTTGGCAGACCCACGATGAGCCAGTTTGATATGGATCGGTTATGCGATGAGCACCTGAGAGCTAAGCGTGCCCGGGTTGAGAATATCATTCGAGGGATGAGCCATTCCCCAAGTGTGGCATTAAGGGGCAATGAAAATGAAAGAGAGATGGCTCCACAGTCTGTGAGTCCCCGAGAAAGTTACAGAGAAAATAAGCGCAAGCAAAAGCTGCCTCAACAGCAGCAACAGAGTTTCCAGCAGCTGGTTTCAGCTAGGAAAGAACAGAAGCGAGAGGAGCGCAGACAGCTGAAACAGCAGCTGGAGGACATGCAGAAACAGCTGCGCCAGCTTCAAGAAAAGTTCTACCAAATCTATGACAGCACGGATTCTGAAAATGACGAAGATGCTGGTAACCTCTCCGAAGACAGCTTGCATTCGGAAACGCTGGATGGCAGGGCGAGAGATTCTGTGGGGAGGTCGGATAATGAAATGTGCGAACTGGACCCGGGGCAATTCATTGATCGTGCAAGAGCTCTGATTAGAGAACAGGAGATAGCAGAGAACAAACCCAGAAAAGATGGCCCCAAAGAAAAAGATCATGGGTCCAACTCTTTTCATCCAGAAGGCAAGCACTTAGCTGAGACGCTGAAGCAGGAATTGAACACTGCCATGTCTCAGGTTGTGGACACTGTGGTCAAGATTTTCTCTTCAAAGCCTGTACGTCAACTTCCTCAGGTCTTCCCACCCCTTCAGATCCCCCAAGCAAGATTTGCCGTCAATGGGGAGAACCACAACTTCCACACAGCAAACCAGCGCCTCCAGTGCTTTGGGGACATCATCATTCCAAGCCCACTAGACACCTTTGGGAATGTGCCACTGTCTAATTCCACAGACCAAACAGAAGCACTGCCCCTAGTTGTCCGCAAAAATTCATCAGACCAGCCTACTTCTGCCCCACCTCCTGGCAGCCATCATGCTGCTCTCCATCAATCTCCACTGTCTGCCACCACAGGGTTCACTTCATCTTCGTTTCGCCATCCCTTTCCTCTGCCCCTTATGGCGTACCCATTTCAGAACCCCTTAGCGCCTCCTTCTGCCTCCTTCCCTGGGAAAGACAGAGCCTCCCCAGAATCCTTAGATTTAACAAGAGAGACCACAAGTCTGAGGACCAAGATGTCATCACATCATATGAACCATCACCCTTGTTCACCAGCACATCCTCCTAGCACTGCAGAAAGCCTCTCAATATCTCTCATCAAGTCTGAGTGTGGTGACCTTCAAGATATTTCCGAAATCTCACCTTATTCTGGAAGTGCCATATCCTTTACAATACATAGCCCACATTCTGCCTGTTGATACACTTTTATTTGGTAATGGGTACTAATAACTACTAATGTTGGGAGTGCAATAGGCAGGCATAACATCCATTATTCTTAACCATTTATTTTTTTAATTAGAATTCCCATTTTATAGTTAATGGAGATGTTTATTACTGAATCTCATCCATTTGTCTTTTGATACAGTTTTAAATGGGTCATTCTGAAGATATTTTTTCCTAAAATGCTTGACTTTAATCTTGATAAAGAGGTTGACAAAGTTCCATTGTAAGGCAGAATAACTTTGACTTTTAAGATCCAGGAAAAATACATCATTACCACATATTAAACAGAACCACAACCATAAAACAGGAGAAATTTATGGAAAGGAAATATCCACCCCGATAAAATTTTGTTCTGTTAATATGTATGTTTTATAGAATTTGCTAAGAAATTTGGGAGCTGCCTGAGAACCATTTTGACCCTGAGTTTTGTGGTACAATATCCCTGATTCCTTCTCTTCCAATTATATCCTGATCTATTGAATCTATTGGATACCAAAGATCAATTAATCTGTGCAGAACATCTTGCAGACTCAAACTGCCTGAAGGCAAAATATCAGTCCAAATAAATTGAATCTCTTGGTACTCTTGGTAAGTGCTTCAGTTGCTTGTATAAATTGTCCCCCAGTGTAAAACTTGTATGTGCAAGCATTGCCATATACATTTAAATAACCTCTGTGCTAATTTAGTGGTCCCAAAAACCTATAGATAATTTTATATAATGAATATTAAGGGGTCAAGGCTTGCCAATACTGTATTGTAACTTTTTGTTTTTTGTCAAAAAAACCCAAAAAACCCCCAGCTCACTGCTTTCCATTAACGCAGCTTTGTAAACTCTTCTTTTTTTCCTCACTACCATTAATAAAATAGTGGCAAAATTAGATATAGAACTCTGAAATAATTTCCAAATTCTGGTGGTCATCTGCAACTATGATCTTTACCAGATTTTCCCGTACAGTATTTCTGTTGTTTCTACTGAAATCTGTAAGTCTTACTTCAGAGTAGACATCCACCTAATTTCATGATTAAATAAAGATTTTTTTAAAAAAAGAAATTGTTCAGGTTGAAAAAAAAACATTTCATCATATTGATTGCTATGCTCCACACAAATGCTTCAAAACTTGAAAAATTATTTGGCAGTTTGAATGGTGATGGTGAACGGAGGGCAAACCTATTTCAGGTGATATTCAAAATCCAATATATAATCTTAATAATTTTTTTTAAAAAAACAACCTCACTGCTTCTGAATACAAAGTCAATATTTCTTCTCTCCAAATAAATAAGTGAAGCATTTGAAAATCTTGTAAACATTTTTCAGGTGGGTATAAAAAAGTGACACCAAACAAAATAAAGATGAGCATATTGATGCATTTAAGCTATATCAAATCCCTTTCCCTGTCTCTCCCCCCACCCACCCCAAGTCCTGTTCTCAGCTCCTGTGCAGCTGCTGGGTATGCATGGTTAACCTTTGCTCAGCCATACACAGAAAATCTTTTGTCCTAATATACAAAAAGCAAATCATTTGGCAAAGCTTGAGAGCACAATTAGATATAGAACTTCAGCTGGATTAATCTTATAGGGCACATCTTTTTTCTTTTCCCCATCCTTAAAATTGTCTTCAATTGTGAAAGCTTTAAATAATATTTTATAAAAGGAACCCTGTGCATACTATCTCTTTTATCACAAGGATGCTAAAAGAAGACACGTATGTGACACTGGAGCATTGGCATTCCAACTTATACATGTTCAGTTGGAAGGAATTCTCTGTCATTCAAAGGGACATACATCTAAGAAATATGTTCAGGATTGGGACACACACACACACACACACACACTTGTTTTTTTAGCTTACTTCTATCTGTGCATCCAACTCACCTCCCAACATAGTCAAATATATTAGTTAAATCTGATCATTCTACAGAAAGTCATAATGTAGACTTGAGAAGTCTTGAAAAAAAGTCAAACTTCATCAACCTGAGATTTCAATTGAGAGAGAATTAAATACAGTGTTTGGTTTCAATATGCTGGAAAAAAAAGCCATTATTAAATGATGATGTAGCTTCATTATAAAGCAGTATTAACAGTACTGGTGCACTACTTAAGAACATAGTGACATCTGATGAATCAAGAGTTTAGGCACTTTTCTGCATAATAAAAATATTTAACAAAGCATAGATTGATTTACAGAATGATAAATATATTGTGTTTCAGAAAGTAGCAGTGCTCACTGATTTGAGCTTCAGAGATAACTAACCTTAGCTCTAGTTAACAGGGAATGCCAAAAGTACATTATAGATAAAGATAAAAAATCATCCTGGTTTAAAATGAAACAAAACAAAAATTGTCCTGGGCAATTCATAGAGTTCTTCTTTATATATTTTTTTAAGGTGTTCTTATAATTCCCACTGGAAAATTTGGTCTACAACACCTTTAATCATTAACACATTGATCAAGATTTAACTAGGAATGGCAAGAAATATTATCATTTAATGCCACTTCTAAAGGCTGTTCTTTGGAGATTCAAAAATTTGATAAGTGCCTTGTGCTGACATTGCCACTGCAAAAGTTAGACTAGCAAACTTAATGGTAGTGAAGAAAATTAAACAAGAAAACTGAACCACTTTCCACATGTAGAAGAGTTGGATTCTGAAATGTAATCCTCAGACATAGTAACAGAGCAAAAGTAACTACATATTCAACCCAAGACCTGTAATTTAGAGAGCTTACAACAGTAATGGGCAGTAATGGATTTAATCACATGTCAAACCTGCTTTTTTTTTTTTTGCTAACATTTGAGATCTAAAGAAAGGTATCAACAATATTAAGAATAAAAAAACAGAATGTTCTTCTGACCATGTTTGCAATCTAAAAAAAAAGTTTTCATAACCAGTATTATACTAAAAACAGAGGCATCATAAAAGTCTTTTCTTGGTTATTCTGCTTTATTCATTTGACTTCGGGGGGAAGATATTTCATTAGCTGTTGTTAAAAGAATTGGGATACAGAGGCTTATGCATATCTACTATTAATCAGAAACCTTCCAATAGATCATGATCTATAATTCTGTGAGGAAGCATTCTCCTCCATTGGAGTTTCAGAATTATATATCTTTGCAACTGAATGTTTTCTGAGATTTATATGGGCCTTCCTGGTACATAAATGGTGTTTGAGTGAACAAATAAAATATGGTCATTTAATAAACAAAGTCATCTAATATATGATTGTGTCAGGATGGGGGGGAAAACCCTTTTCCCTATTTCACTTAAGACAATTAAAGGGATAATTAGGACTAGTTATAGAATTAATTCATTAGATAACCAGAGCTGATTTGGGCCAGCCATCTTACATAAATTTGAAAACTTTGGCTCTTTGTCACAGTGAAATTCTCAAGAAATAGATTTTAAGATCTATAGTGCTCTGCTCAGAATGAATTCCCAAGGACCCTGTTTGAAAGTCATTAACATTTAACTGTAAAAGATTATGAAGCCATATCTCAGTTTTGGGTCCCGTCCCCCCCCAATCCACAGACAGATTTATAATTTGAAAATTGAGATTTTTGAAATTGTGGCTTTCCTGTCAAAAAATCTCATAAAGACTACAGCATAAAATTATCCAGAGCAACTTCTAAAAAGCTGCATCCCTCCTTTATCTTAGCCCAAGTCAAGTGTTTATGATTCCAACCATAGAAGGCACTGGGTAAGGAAATAGGATTCATAATAACATAGAAGCCATCACTCACTAAAAAGAACACTGATGAACATTGCCAAAACTTCTGGATAACTGTCCATATTTCTGAAAGAATGTGTGATGGAGAGTTGTGTTAAAAATCAATTTTTTGAAGCCATGTAGCTATCAATAAGTCTGGGAGAATCGAAATCTGAATTCTACAATAATCGCATACCAGATGTCGAGCATGGAAGGGATAGTGTATAGTTTGGGGATGGTTGTTGCCTCAGGATCTGAAAATTTTGCCATGATTGACAAAGCGTGAATTGTGCTTCCTACCAGAGATTTTATAAGAAAGTATCAATCAATCTCTGTTGGCTAAAGCTGAAACACTATAGGTTGGATAGCAAGACAGTGCTCCCAACATACTACCATTTTACTTCTGTAATTCCTCTACTAGAGAATCAATAAAGAAGAACAAATTTAATCAAATTCAATTGGAATGGCCAAGACAGACTTCAGACCTAAACCCCATAGACATGTTTGGGTCCCAAAATGAGAAATATATATTAGACTACCTTCTAATATGACTAAGTTAATCCAGTTTGCCATGAGGGAATGAATAAGAATTCTTACACTGTAATGCAAACAATTGATTACCAATTACTGGAAGCATTGGGTTGTAGCTATTGCAGTGCAGTCCACTACTTAATCTGACTCTACTTTTTTTACATGATCACTGCATGTTGGATGACTTTGGTTATGAAATAAATGAAACAGGCACCAACCTTTTTGGTGTTGCTTTCTCAGATTTTCCTTATTAAATAAAAAGGACAAATATGAATCTGTGTTAACACTCAGTAGCAGATATGTAAAAGCCCAGAAAATCCAAAATGAAGAAAGGATTCTTTTTCCACAGATATGTGTATGTATGAGGCATTCACACCAGTGGTGGGATTCAATTGTTTTTTACTACTGGTTTTGTGGGCATGGCTTAATGGGCGTGGCTATGCTGTCAACCAGTCAGAGGTGGTATTTGCTGGTGTTGGCCAATCAGAGGTGGTATTTGCCAGTTCTGCAAACCAGTTAAAATTATCGGTACCGATTCTCCAGAACCTGTCAGAACTGGCTGAATACCACCTCTGATTCACACCAATTGGTTATGATATGAGCCTAATTATAAAAGTCATTCTTATTAGTCATTCCAAATAAATAAAGGCTTATAGACGTAATTATTAAGAATGCAGAGGTAATGACCATCTCAGTTCCAACTTCTGTCAGTTGACAGGAAAATCTTGGAAATCTGATTGTAAATTTACTTTTATATACATTAAATGGCTTTCCAGTAAAATGCAGCCAGTATACAAAATGTTAGTTTACTTGTTTGCATTCTTATATGTATTGTAGGTCTGCATTGATTAGTAATGAGTTTTCTTAATATCACCAGTTTGATTGCATTCTGTAATGCAGTATTGATATAAATAGATCTTAAATTCTCTCCATGGTATATCTGGATTTATTACTTTGCATAGCTTATCTTTTGTTATAATAATACTTTAAAAAAGAAAATGTTTGCTCAGTGCTTTCATGTGTCCAAAGCACTTCACATGGACTATATAAGTAGAAATAATCCTTATATCAACTTAGTAAAATATATCAGTATTATAACTCTCTGCATTGTATTTTTTGGGGAGGGGAGAGGAGATTAAGACCAAGAGAGAATGGCATGCCTTAAGGCTACTTAATATTATAAGCTCATGGTAAAGGTGAGTTTTGAATTAAGGATTTTCTGATTCATTGCTCATTCATCTACATATTTTCTATTCTTTGCATTTCTCAAATTCAACTATTACTTCAGTCTGACACTTTGGAGAATAGCCATTTTACAGAGTCATTGTCATTTCTTTTCTGAGGTTATTGCTTATGAAATCCAACTTTAATTTTCCATCATGGAGCTCAGAACAAAACTATTATCTGTGCAAAAATTATGTATTATGATCTATGACAGTTTGTTCTAACCTTGGCACTTTCCAGGTGTGTGGACTTCAACTCCATAATTCTCAGTGGCAGGCACAATGCCGGGGAATAGTGGAAGATGAAGTTTCCAAACTAATAGGATATTCACATTGGTGAAATTTGATCTATACCACGTTCAGAGCTCTATATTGTATGGAGGATGCAGTGTTAGATACATAAATTTTATTCTTTACCACCCATGAATTCATATGCCCAGATGTATCACACAGAGAGGAATAGCAATTGTCTCATAAGGCTATAATTAAAGGCACTTTGAGAATTTGGTATTAAAATTAATATTCCATATTTCTGCAAATAAGTATGCAACATACGGACATTAATAATCACCTGTCTATATTATTCATCTGAAATTTCCAAAACACAATGTTATGAAATACTGAGCAGATCCAAGTACTTAGTGAAGGAGTAGTTTGATCTTGAATTCTGCTGGCTTGAATACATTTTTAAAAACTTTATACACTAATCTATGAAATTTAACAAGAGAAAATGTATATAAATTTAAATCTTCCATACATCCATCAAAACTTGTAGGAATGTCCTAGAGCTTTTAGTACAGGTGTTACATTAAAATTTTAAAAAAATGACACAGCTCACAATCTTATTCATCAGGTAATCTTGCAGATCTCTCTTATAGTAAGGGATGCAAATGTATCTTTAAAAGCACTGCATTTCTAATGAGGCTGCAATTATTTATAACATATGAAACTATTTTGTTTTATGACAACTGCCCATTTGTCTGGCTTATTTAGAGTCTATAGGAAAGAAAAACAGAGAGAGATGTGAGAGTCTGTTCTTGATCAGGTTTTTGTTCCACTCTGCTTTACATAGTGCATGTGTGTTCATGCATTTATATATCAAGATTTTTTCTCTCTTAAGAATAGCAGTTCTTCCCTTTGGAACAGAAAGCAGCCCATCTCCTTGGAGAAGGTACCCAGGATAAGAATGGAAACCAAAGCATGTAAAAGCCAAGTTCAGGTTTTGGGAGCAAGAGCCCTTCCTGGTATATTTTTCTTTTACTGTTAAAAAACATTTAACCATTATCTTACTTTTTTTTAAAGTGAAGGGAGAGAGTTAGCATTTGTATGCCACATTAAACAACATAGAAAGATGCACCTGCCTCATAGTTCCTGCCTGCTTCACGAATGTATTGTGTATCTTTGCAAACTAAATATGTTTAATCAAATACTGAAGTTTTTATTCAAATTGCCAAAGAAACAGACAGCTAGTTGTTTTACAACATGATCTTCCTTGTCAGGCACCCTCTTTGCATCTCAAGAAAAGTAGCCTTGTTTAGCCTCGAGGCATTTGCATACAGAATATTAAGCCACAACAGTAGATTGTGGGTGTAGTTTTGTTATTGTAATACATCTATTTTTCTTCCCAAGTAAAGATTGTAATCTTTACCTTTCTAGAAAGCAGTTTTGTATCATTTGAAAACATTGAAAGTCAGGCAGATGATTCCTCAACAAGATGAGACTATTTCAGTACAGAGTATTAGGAAGCAATACTAAAAAGCAGCAACGTTTGACAAATGACAGTACTTTGACTGGGACTATTTCAGAGTAAAATCAAATCACTTGCAGTAAATGAATGGCTACTATACAAATAGTCCTTAACTCATGACCACAATTGAGCCCAAAATTTATGCTGTTAAGTGAGAAATTTGTTAAGTGAGTTTTGCCCCATTTTACAACTTTTCTCACCACATTTGTTAAGTGAATCACTGCAGTTCTTAAATTACACACTTGTTAAAGCAATCTGGTTTCCTCATTGACTTTGCTTGTCAGAAGGATGCAAAAGGAGATCACATGACTCCAGGACACTGCAACCGTCATAAATGTGAGTCAGTTGTAAACTGCCCTGAGTCCTCTGGGAATAGGGCGGTATATAAATTAAATTAAATTAAATAAATAAATAAATAAATAAATAAATAAATAAATAAATAAATAAATAAAATCCAAATGTACAGCACGTGACCATGGGGAAGCTGCAATGGTCAGAACTGTGAGAAATGGCCATAAATCATTTTTTTCAATGCCATTGTAACTTTGAACGGTCACTAATGAACTGTTATAAATCAAGGACTACCTGTACATCACCCAATGCACTTTGATTAAACAAACGGAAGCTTTTTTCCCCAGTGTATTATTAATCCTAATCCTAAATACAAACACAATGTCTATAAATTTGGACATGCATTGATTCAAGCAGATAATACATATTGGAAAGCACTTGTCTGCTCCTATGTTCATATTTATTTTCCTCTCTTTTTATGTATATGTATGTATATATGCATGTGTGTGTTTGTCTGTGCGTGTTTGTGTGGGTGTTTGTGTGGGTGTGGGTGTATATGGCATTACGCTTGTTCAGGTATTTTCCCACGTCTTCATAGTTGTGCTTTTAAAGTTGTAGCGACGTTTCGGTAAAATCTCATTTATCATCTTCT